>JAMQGT020000486.1:0-165672 GCA_024447675.2 Pterophyllum scalare | reverse complement strand
GTATGTAAGCATTTACTGGTTGGTACGTATTGCTGTCCCCAAAGGGATGCAGTGTTTATTTCTTGGCTGAACTGCATGATTCAGGCTCACTTTAAGTAGCTGTAAAAAAAAAATAAAAAAAAATAGCAACAATGACAAAGGACTACAAAAAACATCACGTTTGATTGTCTTTTAAGTTGTTTTAATCCAACCAGTTCAAATTATTTCACTCTGCATAACATATATAGAACATAGAAGTCTTTGCGGTTCCACTGACTGTGATGTTAACCGTGCAGATTTATAGTGGAAGAGACACCCAGTGCCAGCCCTTGGCAGCCCAGGCACGGTGCCCGCCCCAAGGGAGGTAGATGATGGAGAGCAAACAGCTAATAATTAATACCATGATTACACAGGCTGCAACAACACTGGGAGACAAACCTTCACACACCCGGGCAGGGTCCTGACGAAGACTGATAGCACCGGAGCATGCAAGTACATGCACAGATGCACAAATAGACATGCACTGTGTCTGTCACACACATACTAACACCAACCAGGGGCAGAACTCAGACAATTATTGCCATAACGTCTAACATCTCTTTGCTCACAGAAAGATCAATTAAGGCCACGCCAGAGCACTGGAGGATTAAAAAAACAGTAATTTCATCATGCTGTTTTGATTTAACAAGGCCTCTGCAACATGGAAATGAAAGCCTATATTCTATTCTATTCTATTATGCACTCCTCAGATGAACCACTGCTGTTTGCTCCAAATAGAGCACCAGACACTCTATATTAATCCAGCTGCTGTGAGACTTTTAAACTAAATAAATCCAACTTGCTAACCAACCACAAATCCCTACCTGTCAAATATGGCGGTGAGGTGATACTATTATTCCAAGGCTAAAATGACTAAAACAAAATGTGTTTAGGCTGTAGCAATAATGCCTAGACCCCCCGTGCGAGTGTGGATGAAACATCCCATTCTACAGCCATTACCTTAGCCACACAGTAGGATAACAACATAAAAGCATCACAGTCGCCCTCATTAGCAGCTGAGATGGAGTTCTTTTCATTTGTATGTGCATGCACGAGGTCTGTGATGGCTTCCATATGGAACCCCCCAATTCATTTTTTTTTTACTATAACCAGCATCACGTTACTTTGAGATGAAGTGATTCCAATTTCTCCCAAACCACAAGTATGTTTCTAAATGTGCTCGACATGTCCAGGATTTCCTACCATTCGATGGGATGCAGGGGTGGGCGGTGTGTGTTTTCACTATGGTGCGGCTTGCCTATCTCCCTTGTATATGTGTGTGTCAAATCCCAAGAAGGATAGAAATGTGGTGTGAAGAATGTGTGTGTGTGTGTGTGTGTGTGTGTGTGTGTGTATATAAAGAGATGCCAACCATGAAGGGGCCACGCAAGG
The DNA here is from genome assembly GCA_024447675.2 of Pterophyllum scalare. Classification (NCBI taxonomy): domain Eukaryota; kingdom Metazoa; phylum Chordata; class Actinopteri; order Cichliformes; family Cichlidae; genus Pterophyllum; species Pterophyllum scalare. The sequence goes on along the minus strand of JAMQGT020000486.1, from coordinate 164,262 downwards.
CCCAGGGCTCACAGCCTCTGGCCACCACTTCCTACTGCTTCGTGCCACATTGACTTGGTTTCCATTACCACAGTGGAAGGAACAATAAAGGGCTGATGTGGATGTGTGGTCTACCGACACAGCAGAGACCTGGACAGCCTAGGACAGACTGGACTATGCTAGTGAAACCATGAGAGGCTCGTGCCTGTGTATGTGCGTGTGCTTTTACCCCTGTCAAGTATTAACATCTCAGTCTGCTAACTTCAGATATTTATCAAGCTAATTTTCTCATCAAATATATAGTGTTTTCACTGATTTCATCTCCATTTAATGCTGCAACTTGAATTAGTGTTACATAACTGTGCATCATTTCACCACACTGTCCAAACCAATGCTCCTTTGGCATTTCTTTTTTATTGGAGTATGCCCTCCCCTACGTGACCCTGTAGAGTATGTAAAAGAACAAAATCATCATTGATGAGTAGAGAAATAAACGAGATGAAAAACAAAGACTGACAAAAATAAGCTTATGTTGCAGAAAAGAGTTTCTCATCTCTCTCTCTCTTTTGTTGTTGTTTTTTTTTGTTTGAGGAGATGATGACACATTTGATCCTGTCTCACAGCATCACATGTCAGACTCCTCATGCCCTGTCACTCTGACAGCTCACAGCCCGCGAGGCAAAGGATCATGGGTGCTGTGTCAGGCACAGCGGGGAGGTCGGAGGAAGGCAAGCTAAATGCACGACGTGCGTTTCCGCATGTCACTGTGTGTGTACGCGTCCGTGTGCAATTTTACGTGTGACTAGGGGTTGTGTGTGGATGTGTGTCAGTCTGAAGGGATGGATACATGCCATAGGCGAGAGCAACACCATGTCAGACTGCTAGTTGACGATCCCCATTTCAGATACACTAATACAAACAGTCAGCTCAGCCATGAAACCATTTCCTCCTGTGACTCCTCTCCTCCCTTCCTCTCTGCTCTATGTACGTCAGCAAGGTATGGCAAAGTGCATTAGTCATATGTTAGTCTTGAGTTTAAATACACACACACGCGTGCGCACACACACACACACACACACTATGGAATCAGAATGCGATGGACAGTTAATATCAAGAAGCAGTCATTGAAAATCGATTTAATGAATCGTGACAGTGTATGAGGCTTACATTAATGCCTGCATAATGTTCGGTGACCCATGCCAAATAATATGCTGCATAACCAAATAACAATATCTTGCCAGTCAAAAATGACTGTGACACATTTGCGCTCATAAATTTAGTCATCACGGGTGAATTTTAGAGTTTTAATTGTAATTAATATTAACAGATGTGAGTTTTATTTGGGCCTATTAGACATCTTTCTTTGGTAGCTGAAGGGAACTGAAGGATTATTGGTGAGAGGCCATTTAGAGGATAACCTATCAAAGCTAACGGTCATGCCTCTTTAAAGCTGACAGGTTCAATCCTAATTCGGAATTTGGAAAATCATAAATTTGATTTAGGCAAGAGTGCTGCCTGTGGAGAGGCAGGACAGATGACTCTCACCGACTCACTGTCACTGGACAATTACCTCTGCTCTTCTCACACTGGTGCAGTCGAATATTACACAGATTTTGTACTAGGCACAAAGAAAGGTAGAGTCAGTTTGTATGTATGACATGACAAAGTAAGATATTTGAGTTTTCACCAAGGACTGGCTGAAGAAGTTTGAGGCCACAGTGTATATGTGATTTTATAAGGAGCATATTTTCATCAAAGGTTTCTCTCTCTTCTTTATGTGAACAAAATCATACACGAAAAATGATATTTGAGTAAGTTTTGTTGATGTCTAACTATGACAAAAACAAGTCATTTTTCTTTGTGATTGTGGGGATTTTGGAAATGAACGGAAATTCTCAATGGAAGCGTGCTCGTATGAATGGGGCGAACATTATTACTATGGTAACGATAGCATTAAATAAATAAATGACCGGGCCTACAGTGTAATTGCCCATTAGAGGCTGGAATACTGCACGGTTATGAGATCTCTCCAACAAAGACCATTCTGTAGTTTAAACCAGAGAGCAATCATAGTACATATGAAGCTAGCATGGAAATTGTGATGGCCTCATACAAAGATATGAATAGTAGGCCCATAATAGTTGTGGTTTTGCCTGAATGATTGCTTTTGAATGAACAGTTGGTTATAGCATTGCCTTCAAATGGCTTTAGCTGTCTGCCACTGTCAGACAGAAAGAGTACTGCATACTTTCAGTGTTTTGGTCAAGATGTAATGTTTTTTACAGGTGTATGAATCTTGGAGTAATTGGTAATGGGCAGCGGCAATTGGGGCCTCTGTGTGCCACCTGGAGAATAACATCAACCCTGCCAACCACCACCCATTTACTCCCCCAGCACCCACAGTCTCTCTCTCTCTCTCTCTCTCTCTCTCTCTCTCTCTCTCTCTCTCTACACACACACACACACACACACACACACACACACACACACCGTGTGTAGTCACAGTAGTCACAGAAAGGATGTTCCTTGGAAGCAGAAAAAGCAAAAACTGGCTCTAAATGTAGATGTATAAATAGTCCCCACACTGCACAACATGTTCTGTTTTGATGTAATTATGGTGCAAGAAGAGTCTGGTTTAGCAGAGAGCGCTCTTGGGCAACCGTTGCGGGGTCTTTAACAAGGCATTTGGTGAGAAAAACGGTTGCACCTGGCTGAGCTTGGTGCCTTTCAGAGCACGAAGGAAAAGAAAGAAAAGACAGAGAGGTAAGCAGGTAGAGAAAGAGAGATAGACATAAAATTTGAAGAGGCAAACACACATACAGTCACATGCGTATGCGCGCACAAACACACACACACACACTGTTGCAGGAACACCTGGAATTGATGAGAGCCAGATGTTCAGGACAGTTAAACCTTCTGTAAAGTGGAAAACAAAGCAGACTGAAAGATAACAGAAGCTGTACGGTCATCGAAACAGATCATTTAGTCCACATGCCAGCATATTGGATTGATTCAATTTACACACATATCATGAGAATGATAAGCTTGTTAACAAAACTTTATGCTGGTGTCTATAATAACAGAGTGCAGAATCCATATATATAATTCTCCTAATAGAACTGGGGATGCTGCACTGTCCCACAGAGTGAGACAGGAGGAAAAGTAGAAATATATGTGCTGAACACAAGGGGGAGCACTTATTCTTTCCCCATCTTTTCCAGGCCACACAGCCTGCCCTTACTTCAGCACAAGCAATCTTTTCCAGTCCATTGTTCCCTGCTATAAATCAGGAACTACTGAGTGTTTCTCTGTGTGTGCATGTGTGTGTGTGTGTGTGTGTGTGTGTGTGTGTGTGTGTGAAAAGACCAGTCAGTCTAATCAACCAAATCACACCCACCCACACATGCCATATAAATATGGAATATTTACAAAAAGCAGCATTGCTCCTTAACAAACTTAAACTTTTCCGAAATGTTAGTACCCAACCAAAATAAATAAAATAAATAATCAGGCACAAACCAAACACTGAAATTAAATCTGTAACCTTTTCAGGACATGCGAGGAACTGTAGTAATTTCAAAACACAATGGAGCTCAACACACTCCCTCTTAACACTTGTACAGGCCTGTGGCATTGAATGATTTGAATTCTTACTCTGGTGCGTTTCCCCCCTCCGTGAATTAATTAGTCTTTGCCAAAGCGGGCCACATTTGTCATTTGAATTTATGCTAATGAGTGCCGAGGTCTCGTGGAAGAGCTGATAGGCCGGAGCAGCTGCTCTGTCCTTGCGGGGCCTAACTGTCTCCCCCTTTTTAACTGCTCCATCTCGCTGTCTACTCCTCTGTCTGGCTCCTCATCTCATTTCTCTCTTTCAGGTTTTGTCTGCTTCTCTACCCCCCACCCACCCCTCTGCCCTGTTCTTCTCTCCCTTGCTGTCTCTCCCTCTCTCTCTCTACCCTCCTTGTCTCTCCTCCTGCGGCCTTATCATCCCACCTTCTCCTTTTCTCCAGCCTCCTTCAGGTGCTGGGCTCCATGACCTGTCATTGGTGAAGAGACTGCCCATGTCCCAGGCTGATAAGCCAGCTAATTATCCAACACTTCACACAAGGAATCAGCAAACAGACAGCCACACACAGGCTGCAAAAGCTGTATGCAGACACCAGCAGGACATAATACAAGTTATGATAGATAGATAGATAGATAGATAGATAGATAGATAGATAGATAGATAGATAGATAGATAGATAGATAGATAGATAGATAGATAGATAGATAGATAGATAGATAGATAGATAGATAGATAGATAGATAGATAGATAGATAGATAGATAGATAGAAATAATAACTAAGTTAATAAATAATATATAGGGGAGACAGGGTTTGAACCAAAATATTTTGGTCATAAAATAGCTCCTCCTTTTCACTCCTGTATTATGCTGTTATAAGTGAAAGCTGGTTGAAAAGTCAGTGGCGTATCTTGGCAGCAATTTTTGGAGCTGAGCACTCCAATCCAGCCTCCCAGGCTCCCAAGTTGATGGAGCAGAAATAAGCACTTTGGTGCTCTTTCTGCAATGTTCAAAATGCAGCTTTGGTGGAGGGAGAGGTCCATATTCTGTAATGCTCCATTTTGAAGTTTGCTTCAAGTCGTGTCCAAGTGCTTAAGATAGTACGCGAGGACAATCCACCCAGACAATAATATGTTTTTCTTTTTTCAGCCCTCTACATAGCAAATAATATTTTGATTTATGACCTGATGTGGTTGGTGGAGGGAACCCTACAGAATACAACAAAGAACAGGAATGGGACTTTGATTAAAAAAAAAAATCTTGATCTAGTGTGATCAAATAATTTAACTATGGCAGGTTTTTTCTGTAATGATGATATCCTATTTTCCTGCTGCTGTTTCACAGACTTTCTTATGAAATTATACAGACCAATAGCAGATAATGAAAAGTTTAACACATCTTAACTATTTGATAACATATGTTTTTACTTCAAGAAAGTCAAGTCAGCTATCATGTGGAATAAATTTTATTTACTGTAGAGCTTCTAATAGGCTTAGCATGGAAATGTTGAGCAGATACCATATTTATACTTTTTTAGACTTAATCAAATTACATTGGGAACTTTATATGTTTATCACATCGTTCCCAACACCCTAGAGTGTCTTCAGTAATTTGGCTCAGATACATTCCACCTACTCAAAGAGGAGAGTGAGGACTAATGTCATTTCGAGGGGATTATTGTGATCTTTCAACACATCTTTGGGGAGTTAAGCATGTTGTTAAAGAGAGGAAGGGAAAAGCAAGGAAAGTGATAAAACCCCACCACAGAGCCTCTGTTTTAACTTTCACGTTTTCTCCCTCTCTCTCTCTCTCTCTCTCTCTCTCTCTCTCTCTCTCTCTCTCTCTCCTCCGTTCTTTACCGTTCTCTACCATTTTCTCCCTCACAGCACCAAAAGCCATATTATGTGCTTGTCAAGATGGATAAACCCCTCAGCCAAATGTTCAGATGAAAACAAATAAGTAGGAGACGTTCATGTAATCGCTTCTGCCAGAGAAAGGCTTTAAGAAGAACATAAACACTTTCTGGAAATGTGCCTCGCAAATACTAATTCCCTCACGCTTTTGTTTGAGTCTCATTCAACTTCAGGACCATTTCATACTGTGCCATGATGAGATGTCACCATTGGAGACACGGTTAAAACTACTTTGCAACACGGTTAGCACCACTAAACAGAAATATGAGATCATATTACCTTGCTGCTTGTAAAACTGTCATACTGTCATGATTATATTCTTGGGAATTAAGGAAAGAATTCTTTAATTATCTTGGCTACAATTACGAATGGAGGCATGCACAAAAAAAGGGGCGGGGGGGGGGTTATATACTACTTTTAAATGATCTAATTCAGATTGCCTTATTATCAGGCCATGGATGCTCTTTGTTTGTAGTCGTGTGTTTTTCTATGAAATGGCTGGGCTCATTTCACATGAGAAAAGTCCCCCAACTGTCGCTACACTCCCACAATCTTTCCAGCCAACCCCCCCTAGTAAAGTTCCCATGGTGGTCCTTGGACAGCTCACAGACTTCTGTGCCAAATGCCTCAGTCAGATAAGGAGTTTGCTTAGGTTGTCTCACCATAGTGTGACTTCAGATTCAGTGAAAGCATCGTGGACTATGAGAAGTATTGTATATGACCTATTTTTTGTCAAGTAGAAACTGTAAATACTGTTGTCCAGGATAAGCCAGAATATTTGACTTTGAGTATCAAATTTTAAAAAAAAGAAAAAAAAGAGAGCAGCCAGTGGTTCACATGGACAAAGCTTTCTGTCTTTTGCCCTCTTAACCCTGTGTCTGATGCAAAGAATACCTTCTTCTGCAGTAAATGTAACACAGAAATAGCAAAGAAAGAACGTGAGGGAGGCAGAGACAGTTATCCTGGTGAGATGAGAAAAATACACAGTTACCAAAGGATCCTGAAAAGTTTCAGAGAAAAAGCTCTCCTCTTGTTAAATATTAAAGTGAGAGGACATACAATATTCCTAACAACTTCCCAGAGTTTCTTAAACTCACTTAGTGTACTTGCAGTGCATAGAATCCATTTCTCTTCCGAGTCCTCTCAGACTAAAAGCTCTGTATCTTTATCTCACTTCAGCGCTCTCAATTAAAGCTTAAAGCATTGTTTGTTTCAGCTTAATGTCACAAATCAAGTAAACCACACATGATGTTCACAGTAAGTCTACAGTCATATTCTGTTTAGTGAGTACTGTTCAGCAGTTTGAGAAGAGATTCCTCTGCAGCAGTTAGACATCTAAAAAGAAATAACACCATATTATGTGGCTGGAACTTTGAGGACAACTGTAACTGTGGGTAGACCCCCCCCCCGCCCACCCCCAAAAAATCAGACTGTTAAAAAAGGAGCACTGAGAGCTCTGTACTAGCCCAATTTCAAAGTGATGTAATACACACACAGCACAAATAGCAACTAGATGAAGGGTTGTGGCCATGACCTATGTGTCTAGGGAGCTCATTCTCATAGTAACTAAACACCAATGTAATGTCTTCCCTGGAGTGAATAAATCCAGAGTACCAGCCATCTAATAAAAGGGATGAGGACAGGCGAATTTGCAGGACAGGAAATAATATTAGGTTTGTAAAATGAAAGAAAAAAAAAAACTCAAACAAACCAAAAAAATAGAAAATAAAAAAAACTCCCACATACACACATACCCCAAATTGTACTCTTGACCTCTTTAAATCACTCTGAACTCAATTTCATCTGCCTCTAATAAATGTATAAACAATATTCTGCGAGATACATTTGTTGAAATATAAACGACAACGGGCCTTGTGTATCAGTGTGTTTTTTTTTAAAGGGCTGATAAAAGCTTCTCTTTGAGCATTAATCTGTTAGTGCACTGTGCTGCTTCTAATAAATGAAACTGCATTTAACCTCCCGAGCCACCGATATTCCGGCATCAAATAAAATACCATTTCTAAAAAAAAAAACAAAAAAGAAAAAAAAATGTCATTATCATGGATTGAAAACACATCGCAGAATGAACATTTACTATGATTCATATCAGTTCAATTACCCCTCGATAGGACAGCCAGAAGAATTGAGCTGTAGACGCCCATGTAAGCCTGGTTTTAGGCCTGTGGTGTGTTAACTGATAAGCAGACAGAGCATGTCCAGCCTGTGGGCCAGCTGGCAGGGCTCTAGTGTTTGTGTTGTGCTAGTTGGGATGTCAGGGCTATTGTGGGATGAAGGGGGCTGAAGAGGCTACAGGAGCACCAGGCCTCCCTCAGACTTGGCTGCTCTGACTAAATGGACCAGATCAATCACATTGGACGGCCTTGTGACAGTGAGTTAAGGTTCTATGGCACGGCACAGCGTTTTTGGACACAACGGCCCTCGGCAAGGCTAGCTGGCTGGCTGGCAAACACACGCAAGCGTTCCTCTCACTTTCCTTGGGCTCACCAAGCAGATGGCGGTGGCAAGGACGGAGGCGGCTAGCCTGCCGTCAATCCCAAACCCCCATTCATCCAGAGACAAGTGATGAGATCAGGGTGTGGTAGATGTGGAGAAGGATAAAGTGCATGGTGTGGATAGACGATGGACTTGTGTCAGCCAGGTCTGGGCTGAATCACACACAGCTGGGCAGGGCCGGCCTGGCCTGAGGCTGAATCTATGAGGCATGGCGCTGGATAGTGGTTTGGGGATACAGTGGCGATGGAAGTCCCAGACAGCGGTGCAGTATGGTAACATGTCTGAGCTCTGCCTGGCATCACATCTGTCCGAATGTGGGTGTGTGTGTGTGGGTGTTCGTGGGCTTGTGTGTGTGTATGTGTGTCCCATGAGTTTATGCCAGCCCTGTGTTTGGTGGCATCCAGAGATGGAGCAGGGCTAGCCTCATGCTGAGGCACACAAGAGGCAGAGTTGGAAGAAAATATGACCTACATTGCCATTAGGGAGAGAGAATTCTTAGCTTTCACAATGTACACAGAAACACTTTGAATATTGATGCATCCAGTATACAAATGCACAACATGTACAATGTTAGCTCAGATATCATCATATAAATTCTTGAGTTGCCTAAAATTTTTCATAAGCAATATTTTACAGACAGCTTTTTCTGCACAGTTGTTGCTTTAATCCGTTTTATCAGTACTGGCAAATACATAATGACGAGGGTGGCCTGATATCCTGAGTATATCAAGTGTCTGAAGAGTCACCAAGCTATATGCTTTACATGTTGTATATGGTACAGTCTTAAAGAATATAGTTATACCAAATATTGCCCTGTTATAAGTAGCCTGGCAAAGCTTGCAAGCCATACATTTTTAGGTCTTGTATAAAGTGCCACAAGTATTTTATTCTTAATCTGCAGTTGATCTGATTCTTTATTGTGTTTCAGAAACAGAGGGGAGGGGTACTGGCATGTCACACTGCTTTGTTTACTTGCTGACAATGAGTCCTCCCACCTACTTCAATGCAAGTGAGTGTGAACATTTTGTTTTTACTTCAGAAACCAAATTTCTCCCACATTTGAGGTTTCTGTGGGGAAAAAAAATGCTGTATTCAATGAATTTTCTGTAATAATATTGTCAGAATTGATTTTTAATTATAATTCAATCTATGTGTATCAGGAGAATCCCGCTATTGAATATCTGTAATTCCTTTCAATGTGCAGTTGATCTCTTTGAAATCATTATACGAACTGAAATAAATGCCATCGCAAAATCATTTTAAGCCATGAATAGTGGTAATGGCACTGAATAGTGGTAATAGTACTGGCCTGTATCATAAAAGATTGGATCGTGACTATAATCTGTTCCTATTTTGAAGAAGGAATAACCAGAAAAGAAAGCAAAAAGGATCAGAAGTGAGGAACAGAAAAAGAAATAACATAAGTGTGCTTACATAGTTTCTTCCTTCATTGCGCCTGCAATACACATTAACGCTTATAGAGCTAATCCCTGTTTCTTTTACACTTCTCCCTGCCCTAATTTAAAATTAAGTTGAGATTTTACAGAGAAGTATTCCAACTCATCTCCTTCAATAACTTTGGATGATTCCCAGTACAAACGAAAGGGCTCTATGACATATTACAAATATTTATCAGAGCATTCACCGCTGCCTGCGTCTCACCATGCTCTGGACACTGTAACTAATTGGAGATCCTTTTTTGTTATCACTCCTCTCTTGGTGGTTGCAATGTAAACAGGGTGTTATGAAAGTGCCCTTATGGCATGGGGGAAGCGAGCGAGGCCACTGTGGCACTTACACGGCATGCCTTATAAATAAGTAATGGTACTGGACGTGTAGCGGTTAGTCATAGAAGAGGAAGGTCCGCGCATCAGCCCCACCTCTGTTTGCCTTGTACATATTTCATAAGATGCTGGGTTGGAGAAAAGTTGGAGGCTGTGGGGTATTTGGGAGGGTGGCTGAAATAAAAGGCAGCTCACACAGACTCCTCTCTGTTCACTGTCATGGGTCTGTTACTATTAATAATACCAAGTGTCCTCTCTTTCCACTGATACAAGTTCATGGTGTTTTTCTCTTCCCTGCCTTCCTGTATTTGACAACAAAATAGAGCCAGCTGCTGCTGTGCCCACAGAGACCGAGGGAGAACAGAGTACAGGTTGCACGGTGTTAGTTTTAACAATTAAGACAAACTTTCCCTTACAGAGTCCAGATGACTATTTCCTTCAAGACTCTGATCAAAGTTGGCACGGAAAGTGTCTGCTAAGTGTCACATGCACTGTGGATGTCCAGTCAGTGTTTTTTGTATTAAATAATTTCATTTGTTTACTTCATTTGGTAACTGTGGCCTGCATTGATTAACTGAAACTGTAGAGGCTAATCTCCATTCAGTACCTCTCCACAGCTTAATATGTGGTTGCACAAGAACCAGCTTATGGCAGTAGCTAATGATTCCCCACCAATCAATGACCTTTATGTCTTCACGATCATGTAATGGAGGTCATGTTATCTGAATAGCTCAGGATCCGTCTACTGTTTGCTCACAGCTCAAACAACACCTTGAATTATTGATTGGAAGCACAGAAGAAATCCTTCAGAACAACATTGCCCAAGCAGTGCCTAACAGAACATCACAGGCGCAGGCACGAGTGAAACTGCAACAATTAAGTGCCCTCTCTGTAAAAGTAAGGTTTTAAAAGCATGTGCCTCCAGTTCACACAGTTTGACAGCTTTAGGTCTAATTAGTCAAATCTGGCACATTGATCGAGGCACATATTCATAGGAAAACTAAATCTGAAAAACATACACCTAGTTATGAATTGCTAGTTAATAAATAACCCCCCAAAATACATAAATAAAATCCAGTCTTATGTGTGAAGTTTAGATAAGGAGGCCTATGCTTAGGATCTCATGTCTACAACCAAAAGATAAAACAAACAAAAACTGAACACGTAAAGTGCTAAACTAGGCAAAATTTTCAGAATCACAGGAAAAATTTGATATGTGTGAGAACCTACTTTTCCATTTATTTCCTTTATTTGGTGTTCCTATGTTCCATTCACACAAATACATTTTTTTAAACAAGCATTTTTAAGAAGACAAGCTTTTTTAGCACAATAGCAGTGTAAACAGGAAGCAGAGGGTTAGTTGGTTATAGGGAACACTATGGAGAAAGAAAAGCAAAGGCAAAAAAAGACTAGAAATTTCTTTGCCTGGTATCTGACGATCAACAGGAAATGTGAATGAAAGTAACAGTATGGCATGACAGTGGAAAACACAGATAACATAGACTGAAAGCTGTTACAAGTCAATAATGTTGCCTTATTTTTTTTTATAATGCTACAGAATGAAATCACAAAAAATAACATGTAAGCATACTGTTTTGGCATAACTTTGGTGAAAAAAACACTGTGGGTCAGAAGGATTTCCAAAGAACTTTGTTTTAAGATATCTATCTATCTATCTATCTATCTATCTATCATATCTATCTATCTATCTATCTATCTATCTATCTATCTATCTATCTATCTATCTATCTATCTATCTATCTATCTATCTATCTATCTATCTATCTATCTATCTATCTATCTATCTATCTATCTATCTATCTATCTATCTTTATTTTTATTGTAGCTTTTGTAAGGAAAATTCATTTGTGGGTTAGAGCAGCAGAGTTGAGTGTGTGGGTTACACCCATGAAAAAGTTGCCAAATCTTCTCTGCCAGTGCCAAACAGCATGTTCTGCTATTGTCAGCTTGGGTGTGCTATTAGTGCCAGAGTGGCCAACCGAACCACACTGGCTGACTTTTGGTTGAAGAACGGGATGCTATCCCACAGCAGTGTGTGACCAAGCTGGTGACCAGCATGACGAGGAGGTGCCAGGCTGCTGTGGCTACTGAGGCCCCTGTTTGTTAAATGAATAGTGTTAAATTGCCAATATGTCTTGTTTCTTCAACCATCCAATCCAATGAATGATACAAAATAGGAGTCAATAGCAGAATAAGCTGTTTGGCACTGGCAGAGAAGATTTGGCAACTTTTTCATGGGTGAAACCCACACACTCAACTCTGCTGCTCAACCCACAAATGAATTTTCCTTACAAATGCTGGCACCATTTAAGAGGAAATAAACAGGCTTTCCAGTGGTATAAGATTTATTGCCAAGAAGAATTGTTACAACAAATAAATAATTAAGCAAACATAAATTTCCTTACTTTTTGTGCTAAGTTTATATATATATATATATATATATATATATATATATATATATATATATATATATATATATATATATATATATATATATATATATATATATATATATACACACACTTTTTTTTTTTAAGCACACAATAAGTGAAGACTACCTAACCTGTTGCCAGGTTACTGCTAGCCTGCAATCTCTTCCTCTCAAGGTGGAACAAAGACAGAACAGATATGTAGCAGTCTCAGCAGCACACCTCTAAATATAAAGTCTTGAGGTCTTGTCTTTTTGCAGTGCTCTCCCTCCTCTTTGGAGAAGGTTAATGGGAAGTGATGGTCATGCGGTCTTGTTGCTGCAGGCAAGTAAGCCTCAGGCCATCACACTTTTGACTCCCCTTTGTGTGTGTGTGTGTGTGTGTATGTTTGGGTATGTGTAATTGACCAGTATTTTGCCAATGTGGAGTTTAAACCTCCTTTAGGGACAAAAAGGCTAACTAAAATTAGGGAAGCTGCAATATATTTCACAAATTACAAAGCAGTTGTATAAACAAGGACATTATTCCTTCCTTTTACTGTCCTTGTGAGTTCATTGGTCACGTGAGGCAGCCTGTTCTTTCACTCTCTGCTTAAGAGAATTCAAAAGCATATGTTTGTGCAATCTACAGCAGAACACAAGTGTATCAAAGCTACTATGTTAGGACATAATGTTTCCAGAAGTGCTAGTAAAGTTCTCTGAAACTTAATGTATGGTGATACTGTGTGGTACCTAGTGTTGAGTTATATGGGTCAGACATTGTGCTCCTGGGGGCCAATTCCAGCCTGCAGCTGAGGGATTTGCCTGAGTCAGCATCTCTAGTTTACTCTCTGGGACCAGGATGCAGCGCAGTGTTCCGCTGTGACTAGGCAACCAGCCTCAATGTTATGTGCACACATGCAACTGCTTTGCTTCTCTCTAATTTAAGTCCGGCTGTGTCCCACTTTTACCTCATGCAGTCAGGACATTGCAACTATACTTCATTGAGTAACTTGTACTAAGAGAACAACACATCCTCCTTCATCCTCTCTTCTTCAGTTGCTGCTACCCAGTATTTTTTTTCTGCTAATCCTGCTATTCATATTATTGGGATTTCCATAAAAATTTGATTGCAATATGAACTGTCACACCTTAGTGAATTTGACCATCATGAAATTAGATATATGAGAAAAATCAAAATCAAATATCAATAGACAGTAAAATCATCTTTCAGCTTTGTGTCTAACTATATACTCAGGTTCAAAGAAATCCCAAAATGTGTACTCCTAGTATTCCAATAGAACATTAAAGTTAAACAGTAAACATTATACAGGAGACATCAAAAGAATATGACCCTGTTTAGTTTCCACAGATCAAATGAAGGTCACTGTTCTGTGGAAGCATGAAGCACCTTGAAAGGTGTTGACCAGGGCTCAAAGACCTCAATTCTTAATGCTGCAGATGACAGGGGACTGAGATGTTAGGGTGATGCAAATGGATATATTGTGTTCAGTAGTTTGCCCTGCCCACCGTGTGATGAATAATAAAGTTTTATTCATTTTCTCCATCTCTGGTTCCATGCGATGAAACCTCAGACTGACTTTCCTTTCATTTCTTCTTTATGATAGTATATATGCAGGTGTCAGGGAAGTCCACTGTTCAAAGCAGTGGTGGTAGCTATTTCCTGGATATCAACAAGATTGATGCCTGCATAAAAATCATATCATCTATATGAGGGACTTCCATAAAGCAGGATTAGTGGCTCAACTCATCAAAAGCCATATTAAAACTAACTGAACAGAAATACAGGCACCTTGGAAACAGTGCTATATATGAAAATTATAAATATTATATGTTTATATATATTATTATAAATTATAAATATAAATTAACAACATTACTGTTGTTAATTACTACTTAAAAACAAATATTGCCCTGATTGGTTTAAAGGTAACTTTGTGATGCTCTACTGGTCACAACAATGGTGGAATCTTCTCTTCTCTGTGTGCTTCTGATCAGATGGGGTCATAATACGGATATTATTTCCTTTAAAAGGTTACTGTGGATACAAGGCCATTACTTAATCGCTCAGCTTGTGGCATTTGGAGCCACTGCTGGCTACCTCTATAATTACTCAATTCCAACACTTCCAACCATTGCTCTTGTTCAGCTGTGATTTGAATAATTGTACTGTGAACCATTTCTGGACTCGGTGAAGTGCCTTGGATATTGTTAGGGGTCATTGTGATTATGAGGTAGTGAGTAATTGTGGGAGCTTTTCGAGTCAGTTTGGGTTGATAGCATTGGCTCTCACTGGACATCTGTCTCTTTTGCTGAATCAACACATTGACTACGGGGTAAATGATAAAAATCATTGGTTTCTATTTCACGGCTAGTTTTACATTTGTACACTTTTCTAACACATTAACAGCCTTTGGAGTGCTAAACCTGAAAATGAATGATTATCATTACTGGGTGTAAAGCAAACACCCATGTTATAATAATAATGTATACAGTACCAGTCAAAGTTTGGAGACACCCATTCGTGAGTGTGTACAAACTTTTGACTGGTACTGTACAGTTACAGAGTAATAATGATCATCTAAACTTTCAAATATAACCATAATGCACATGTGTTTCTTTTTATTAAATGAATATGCGCAATATTGTCAGTTTCTCATTACTCCTTCCACTTAGAGCTATTTGGCCAGCTGTACCATTTAACTTCAATATTAAATGAAATTTAACATGAAATAATCTCAAACTTCAAGAGTACAAAAGGATGCCAGTTAAAAAAAGAACAAATAAACATTCCACTACAGTAGATTGTGAGGAAAACAGTCTGCTTTGATGATGGGCTTTTTCTGCTTTGCTGTGGAGTCTTATCGGCAGCTTGTCATGCCTATTTTACCCACATCTGCAAATCTCCAGACAGGAAAGGAGACAATCCTGTTCCATTTACAACAGCAGACTTTTGGAGTTGGAGAGTCAATAAATATGTGAACAAGACTCTGCTCTTTAATGTGTTTTACAGCACCATGGACTGCAAATTCTATCTTGCGAACAATGCAGTGTTGATGTGCAGGCTATGGCTGAGCTTTTCACACAGGACAGGAGTGTGGCTACTCCTCTCTGACCCATCACAACAGCTTTACCATCAGCTGCAAAGCTAACAAAATGTGTGCATAACATTTCTTCAGAGAACCCTGAACAAATTTTCAGCCAGGAGGAGAAATACAGGTTGCTGTACTGCTGAAGCTCGCTCACTGTACTTATACTGTACTACACTAAAGTATAGTAATGGAAGTAACTGAATCGAAACACTGGACAGAGTGGACTCAGTCCCTCTCTTAAATGCACATACTCAGTGGAAGAACCCCCCCCCCAATATATATATATATATATATATATATATATATATATTATCTTATTCATTTGAAGACTGTGCCTTAGATAAGAAAGTGATGAAGTGCTTTATGGCAGCAGCAAGCAGCAGCATTTCATTTGCAACTGCTGCTCCATCAACATGCCTTTATGGGCCCCATAACTCCTTTTTTGTGGCTTTACTATTGCATACTTTTTTTCATGTGCATGTAACCAACCGCTCACATTTCAGAGGCCGTCCGCATTTACAGTAACTCCTGATGACAATGCTGTGGTGCACACATTACATATGTATTTTTTCCAGCCCCCCCACTGGAATAACAATTTGTTTCACCAAACATAAACACAATGCCATAATAAGTGCTCATTACAAGGCGACCAGATTCATTTTGTCTGTAACAGGAGAAAATTCTTGGGAGATTTAACATGACAGCTCCTTTACAAGGATAAACATTTTACTCCAACGCATTGCTGATTTTTTTTTTTTTTTTTTTTTAGCATCTGCTGGTTCTGTTTCATTGAACTCCCGAATGGAAAAAATACACTTACATTATATTCTTCACCTGTCATGAGAAATGAGAGTCACTAAGCACTTTAATTCAATTCATTTCCTATGGCTAAAATTTGGACCAGGCTGACACTGGGTGATGTAGTGGATTCATTAAAAGGTGACATCTATTTTCCATAGTAGACACAGTATATACTGTACACAGTATGCATGGATTCTTTGTAGGGGAATTAGGATGAGACTAATGTGAAACACTGAACGCAAGTATGCCGGATATTGTCAGTGTTAAATTGTCTCAACAGACTTAGGATGTGCTTAGCAGATTTGAAATCAAAGGAAATTGCTCTTTCCTTTTGCACCCCTGTGCCTTTCTCTTCCTCTAAGCCCTTGGTAGTCCTCATCAGACCAGAGCAAGAGACCACTGACTGTTAATGCTCTTCAATGGAGAATTTATTTTAGCTGGGATACAGTACATCATGCCAAAGGGAAGACTTCCTGACCCACAATCCGCTTTAGCCCAAACCAAGGGCACAGTGAGTTACGGCTCCCCACAGCATGGTGTCACAGAGAAAAGCATGGGGTAGGACAGGTCTGGGGAACAGCGAGGCACGTGGCAATTGATTTCTCCTTGGGGGAATCCAACACAGACACTGCCGCCACCTTATGATTCCTCTCTTCCACCTCTCTCTGCCCTCCATCGCTCTCTCTTTGTCCTCACTCTCCATCTATTTATTTATACACGCTTTCTTTTTTGTCTCACCTTACTAAAGCCCACCTGCAAGTCTCAGATCTGGAGAGGTCACTCCACAGTATCTTCTTCCATGAAACCATTGGACTGAGCTTTGTGACTCTGCCCTGACCTAGCCCTAATTAAACACAATTAGATAAATCCCATGGACGCTCGTCTAATCCTCTGGTCTGTAGTGGGAGCAAGAGGGAGCACAAGAAAACGAGATAGTTGAGGGAAAGAGGGAGACTTGGCAGGAGGAGGGACAACCCATCTCTGCAGAACAAAGCCAAGCGGAGAGTCTAATATATCAAACACATGGATTAGTGGTTAGCTGGGGGAACTGGGGCTGAGAGAGCATGAGGTTTTCAGTTTTTTTGGAGGGTCTGCATTGGTCTAGTGAAGAAATGGGAGCCCTGGTTAGTCTTATGGGAAGTCAATATCCTTTTCTAAATGTCTAAATTAACAACTGTATAAGGATGGGTAAGTATGTCATAATTTCTTTCTTCTGGTTTGATAAAAAAGAAAAAATATGTGAAACATGAAAAAGTCAACAACTAAGAAAAAATTAGAGAAGTGGCAGTTCTTTATTCAGTCATAGAAATATTGATACATTTCTTCTTTTTATGTAGGGTTACAACAGACCTAGCTTTCTGAAGCAGTGCTCGATCACACATGCCTTTGGACTAGTATTTCAGCTCTGACAAAACTCAATTATTCGGTACAATGTGTTATCAAAATTTTCACATGGAAAGTAAGTCGACCTGCTTCATACGATCATCTTCCCTACTTTTGTATTGTTTTACAAAGGCTGCAATATTTTCATAACCATGGAAAGATAATCTTGCACTTGACTCCCAGTATTGAGTCATTTCAACAGACCCACTTTTTGGCCATGTATTATTCACGGGTATTCAAGCCCCACTCTGGCCCAGAGAGGAAGTGCTCTCTCCCAGTCTCCGTCACAGGATATCAGCCTCTAATTCATTATTTAACATGCTGGAGCAGGGCCACTCAGTCTAACTCACTGAGATGCTGCTTGGACAGGAGGGTATAATGCAGGAGCACATACGCTGCTCTGAGGCCTCCAATGAGTCTTTCCCTCTGCTCTCTTTTTCTTTGCATTTTCTAGATGCACCAGTGGATGGATGGAATTGCATTCTATGTTTCTAATCTAGACACAGAATTTGCACTGGGCGGTGCCTAGCAATCAAAGTTGTTTACTCACCTGATCATGACAACTATGATGCCATTAGTGACTCTGATGATAATGATGATGCAGCTGTGGCTGCTCCTGCTTAAAATGACAACAATGATGGCAGTAATGATAATACTAATGACAGTGATGTTAACTAATGAAAAAAAAATATATATATAAGCAGTAAAATATTTGAATTTTACTTCTATTTGTTGCTTCTTCTGCACCTGCAAAAATCTTTTATCAGTATACAATTAGCGGAAATCCTTTTTCATAGGGCATTTGCACTCAAGATTTCAGTAACTTCTTTCAGTTTACTTAAGTCTGAATGTTTATATCTCCAGATGTCAGGCAGCAATTGAGCAAAAATGTAATTCCTACCATTGTTTTACTGCCATTGTTATTGATCAAGTATGTGATGATGACAATGCTTTAGGACTGCTATGTAAACATATTGTATAATATAACATTTATGATGTATAAAAGAAAGAAAAAAAGAGTTTTTGATGAATCGTATAATCACCTAAGGAAGAGAGAACTATAAATATTTCCTAACGAAGTAGGAAAAGGATGAAACCCTAAAAATGTAATATTGCACTCTGATATCATTATAACTAGAGTCTGTGCAAGGAGAGAGAAAACATAATGTTACATTTAAAAAAGGTAACTCTTGTACATGTTATGGCACAAATTCTTCAGACAAGTAAATGCATTTTCCTTTCAGAAACAAGCTATAACAGTAATTCCTGACATGCAGTTCTTCTTTTGAGAATATTTAATCTTGTTAAACAGTCACACTGCCCAATCTTCCAGAGAATTTTCTTAACACTGCTGTTCCCTTTTTTTTGTCCTCTTCTTTCTATATTAAACTACTTTCTCACTGTCATAAAAGTGCTCAGTGGAAAAGCAATATTGCAACAAATCGACAGTCGTCTGATAGATTTGTAAATAAATAAAGTCACCAATTAAAAGCATCAACATAAAAAAGAGTTTCCAATCCAAATATATAGCTCTGTAGTAGAGAAACATGGCTAAGGGGTCACATTTGATGACTTGGAAGATGATGAATCAGTGTAAATCAGGTCAGTGCAATGGAGGTCTAGGGAGGCAGACAACAGGGAGTTTCTGGTTTTGGGTCAGCTAGCTTTGGACCGGTGGGGAAACAACTGACCGTCATTGATTTCCACCGTTCCATCCGGAGATTTTCCTGCCTCAGTTTGCTCACTCCCACCCCACGCCGCCCATCATCACCACCTCAACTACTATAGTGTAACCACTATCCACAAAAACCATTAAATCTAGGCTTAGTTTCAGAGTTACGTTGGGTGTAGCAGTAGCACATTTTTCTCAGTTGCAGTGCTATGAGCTTCTTCTTCTTCTTCTTTTTAAAATACGTATTTGTTACACTTACAGGTTTCAGAGCACCAAACAAATTTTTATCTTAGACAAAGATAAGCCATTTTTAAATGATGATTTCATTTATCAAAGAAAAAAAGCTATCCAAACCTACATGGTCCCATGTGAACAATTACCCCCCATTGTTAAATCATGAATGGAAAGCTGAGTTCAATTTCACTAGTTGCACACAGGCCTAATTACTGTCTGACCTGCTGAAACAAGAAATCACTTATACTGAACTTGTCTGACAACATGAAGTAGGCTAAAAGATCTCAAAAAGCAACACATCATGCCTCACTGCAAGAACAACCTCTAAAGAACTGCAGGCCTCACTCTCAGTTACGTTAGCATTCATATAAGAAAGAGTCTGGGTAAAATTGCCATTCATGGAGATTTTCCAAGCGGAAAACCACTGCTGATTAAAAAGAACACAAAGGCTCATCTCACATTTTTCAAAAAAGATGTTAATAATCTTGATCTCCAAGACTTTTGGAAAAATACTCTGTGGACTGATGAGACAAAAGCTGAACTTTTTGTAAGGTTTGTGCCTTGTTACATCTGAAGTAAATCTAACACAGCATTTCATAAAGAGAACATTATACCAACAGTCAAAATATGGTGGTGGCAGTGTGATGGTCTGGGGCTGCTTTGCTGCTTCGGGACCTAGATGACTTGTTGATAGAACCATGAATTCTGTTCCCCACCAGAAAATCCAGACGGATTTTGCAGATTACGCAGCAGGACAATGATCCGAAACACATTAGCAAGTCCACCTCCGAATGGATCAATAAATAAATAAATAGAAAAAAATAAAATGAATGATGAAGGGTTTGGAGTGGCCTATTCCAACTTAACCGAGATGACCTTAAACAAGCTGTCCATGTTCGAAAACCCTCCAATGTGACAAAGAAGAGTGGGCCAAAATTCCTCCACAGTGTTAGACTCACTGCCAGTTACGGCAAATGCTTGATTGCAGTTCTTGTTGCCAAGAATGGTACAAACAGCTATTAGGATTAGGAGGCAATTATTTTTTAACTATAAGGCCAGGTAGGTTTAGATACCTTTGCTGAAATCATCATTTAAATATTGGATTTTGTACTTACTTGGCTTATCTTTGCCTAATATTATAATTTGATTCATCTGATCTGAAATGTATAAGTATGACAAATATGCAAAAAGAAAGAAAAAAAATGCCTTCAAACACTGATGCAAAACCTGTGTCTAAACAAGCCCACATACGACTAGTTCTCAGTCTCATGACATCATTCATCAATTGATAAAAACCACTATGCAATTAATTTTTCATTTACTCAAAAGTGAAACCTTGCAAACTAGGGTAAATTGCAGATGCCTGGGACTAGAAAAGCAGTTCAGTTCAATTCAAATGAATTCAGTTATACTCAAAGCACTAACTCACGATAACAGTCAGCACATTACAAGGTAAGGTAAAGACCTTAGAATATTAACTATCTGAGTAAGCATAACAACAGTAGGGGGCATGCACGTTAGCCCTACTTGCTAATTTTCATGAATTCACAGTCTGCACTATCTTTTTGTAATGTTATATTATCACCTGAAGACTCATTAGCAACTCTGGCACACTTCGTGCTGTGCCATATTTTTGAAAGCAGGTGTCTGCAAAGATTGCTACCAGTGCTGCTCTTGCAAACTTGGCAGTCTGATCAGTGATATTTCAAAAGTGATTGTGACAGATTTCTTGCTGCAGGTGTTTTGTTTACTTTATTCACTTTACTTATTACTTACCTTTACCACCACTCATATTTCATATGAAATAGTGAAACTGGGTTTTACACAATGATGGAGAACCAGAGACAAAGCAAAGTGTTAGTTAAGCCCAAGCACTGTTAGAGACATAAAATCTATGACAACCTGTCCAAAGCCTACTTAAATGAAGCATCTCTTCTGAGGTGTGGTCAAAAGATTGTTGGCACCTGCTGTGGTTCCAACTTGAGAGCCTACTGGTAGATGCAGGTGAAGGAGGAAAAAGGTATTGGCACACAAGGTGCTTGTGAAAGGAAAGACAAGGAGGCCACAGAAAAGGACTTAAATTCTAGCATTTTGTTTCTGAGATAATGTAAAGATCATCTGGCAGATTAGTGTGATGTTAGCAGTCTGAGTCAGAAGGCAAAGCTTTCAGTTTCTTGGTGCACCTAAATTCCAACCCCCACATGCTTATAGACTTGGTTCATGACCAAAGAATGAGAAATACAAGTGGCCAAAATGATTTTCCTCTATAGGGTGGCAGGGCTCATCATTAGAGAAACTTTAGAGAGGGCGCACAGACACCCAGAGGATGCTGCTCCTTTGTGCTGAACAGAGCCAGCTGAGGTTGCTTGGGTAGTTCCATGTGCTTACCTATGAAGGTCTATGGGTTTCAGACTTGAGGCCATTACACACCAGCATGTGTACATGGCATGATGGCATGATTGTTGCTGTCCTGGACACAGTTATCACTTTACCATCACGCTCTTGTCCTGTTGTGCAAGAAAATAACAGAATTGCCCATATCACCACTCCTCAAAAGTTCAAATAACTGAAGGGTCTTTGTGACACAACTAATGACATGATTGTAACCGTCATGTACAGTAATGTATTACAATACTGCATGACTGAAAAAAAAATCTGATTGCATTACTTTGTAACACATTACACCTAGCACAGGCATCACCTAAAACTTTTATTCTGCTGATTACACTAACCACAACAGTAATGCCATAGAATATGATTGTATATATGTATTTATTGTATGGATTATCTCTGTAATCCAGTGGCATGCGGTGACTGTTACAGTTACCTGTTACCTTTTGCCACTCCTTTCTGGCTGAAGAATTGTAAATCATTATTACCATTCATCCATCCATTCTTTCCCGCTACTTCACTCTGTATTTAATCATTATTATTAATCTCTGGCTCTCTTCCACAGCATGTCTTTTGTCCTGTCTCTCTCCCCTCAGCCCCTATCGGTCACAGTAGATGACTGCCCCTCCCTGAGCCTGGTTCTGCTGGAGGTTTCTTCCTGTTAAAAGGGAGTTTTTCCTTCCCACCATCGCCAAGTGCTTGCTCATAGGGGGTCGTTTTGACTGTTGGGTTTTCTCTGTGTTATTGTGGGGTCTTTACCCACAATACAAAGCGCCTTGAGGTGACTGTTTGTTGTGATTTGGCGCTATATAAATAAAATTGAATTGAATCCTGTTGTAAATTGCCAAAATTATTTACTATTAATTGACAATGACAAGCACTGCAGGAATTTTTCAAATCATTCCTTTTGGAAAAGAAGCAACACACTATCAAAACACCTTGCCATACATAAAACTATATTATTGGAAAATTGTGCATAAAGTATCTAAGTACAAATGATTTTTCTGTAGAAAAATGTTCCACAATAGCATTAAATGGAATCATATTACTGCTGCATATGCTTAAGGTTGAGCTCATTTAAACACTTTACATTCTGTTTGATGTACAGCATATGTTTGTAATGGCTGTCCTGTGAGGACTATGCATCTCGAAAAAAAAAAAGAAAAAAGTTGTTCATTAGTACAGAAACACATCTATTTCTTGATTTTTTTAAAAAAAAGAAAGTATATTAAAATACATTAATAAGAAAAAAAAACAGCTGAATTAAAAAGGCTTGAGGAATGTGTGGCGTGGTTAACTGTCAATATCTACAGGGGGAGATTAAAAATAATGAAAAATGAAGGTGCAGTGTTGGCCAAACAGCTGGTTAAACGTACTCCGTTCATTCAATCAAATGATTTCTCATAGATACTAATCTGAAAATGATGGCTGAGCCGACACTTGGTGAATTTGCCTGTTGTATTAGACCGGATATGGTAAGTGCTGCCATTCCCTCTCCACCATCATCAGAGCTTTCCTTGCTATTCTACTAAAGGAGTTAACTAACAGCGTTTCACACTCCATCTTCGAACGCAAATTTTATTGGCTATTTTTAGATTTGACAAGGTAAGCATGGCTTGCGTTGCTCCTCCTGACAAAAAAACAAAACAAAACAAAACAAAAAACAAAAACACTGCTGTAAACCCTGCTAGTGTTGCAATAATATGTCTCTAAGTGGAATTCTCGAGAACACGTGTAGAAAATAGGCCTGTCAGTGAAATCAATATTAAATACTAAAAAATTACTATCAGACAGTGATGGCATAGTTACCTTGAAAAGTAATCAGATTTCCGATTACTCCTTTAAAAAGTAACTTAGTTACTTTACTGATTACTTAATTTTATTAGTAACTAAGTTAGATTACAAGTTACTTTATTAGTTACAATCCACAGCTGCAAAAATGACAACCACGAAAGGAGGGCGGACTCGAGTCAACCGTGTTTAAGGGCATCATTTCCTCTACTACATACTGTCCGACCAACTTCTTCAACTCTCCCCCAACTTGCTGGTTTTGTACCGAAGTCCAGCTTTTGTTGTTATGGTGCAGGGGGGGGGTCCTGCATTAGCCGCAGCTCTGCTTTGCACCACCTGGTGGGACTCGCTCTGTAAGTTTGACCGTGCCGTGCTGCGACTCCAAATGTTTTTTCAAATTTGACGTAGTGTTTTTGAAGCTAGATAGCACTTTGTCGCCAGCACAGAGTGCACAACTAACCTTGATATTGTCATCTTTAGCTGACACAAACTCAAAATAGTGCCTGTATTTCCAGCTAGAAAACGCGCATCTCTCTCCTTCTTCCATTGTTTACGTTTGAGTCGCTGTGTTATTATTGTTCTTAGGCTGAAAACGGGACTTAATTGCCGCATCGGCCAGACGTCACTCTCCGAGACGCAAGAAGAAAGCAAAAATATAGCTTTTTACTAAGGAAAATGACAAAAATGGTAACGCACAGTGACTTGGATAAGTAACTCTGATTACTGGATTGCAAATAGTAACGCGTTAGATTACTCGTTACCGAAAAAAAGTGGTCAGATTAGAGTAACGCGTTACTGACGTCACTGCTATTAGATTAGATACTCATTTGAACAGCGTTTATACCAAAAGCACTATCTTCCTCAGCAATTATCCGGTAGCGACATTAGCTGTCTGTTATTATTATTAAGGTAGCGGTTAGTCTCCATGGCTAATAATAAAATGATAACATCATTGTTGGAGTTAGGCAGCAAGCGTGTCCTGCCCATCTGTAACATTAATAGACAGCGTTAATTTAACATAACGCAATTATTTGTGACTTAAAGTGTCATGTTTCTCTTCAAGCCCCAGACTGAGAAAAGTCTACCAGCTATTATACAAACAGTGGCAGCCTACAGTACCTCACCTGCCAAATCACCAGGAGCACAGCACTACCTCAGAGAATCTAATTATTCTTTTTGCACCATCTAAGAGAATCTTAGGCTTATGTTACTTCATCTATTTATTTGCACTATGATGTTATTGCTTTTATTGTTCTAATCTTTTAAAAAAAAAGCCTCTTTTATAATTTTTGGTATCTAGTATTGAGTATTTTTCTGGGAAAGTAAAATATGTAAGTAAAATCATGTGGTTTGTGTGGTTACAAGTTAAATTAAAGGAGCAGATTATTAGTTACAAACTTATTCCTGTTTTTAATATAATGACCAACACCACTCTCATGCAATGAGATGCAAGTCTAAGGCTGCAGCGTATAGGTTAAAGAGTAATCATAAAGACATATACATAGCACACTGTTATTTTTATATTCCTGTTTGTGTACATACAGTATTAGAAAAACAATATACAGTGTGTTCATTTTGAACAAGGCCACGTTACTTGTTCCGCTAAGAAAAAAAAAAAAATTCCTCCTGACTCTAGCCTAATGCAATGGTTTCATCTATCTCACAAAAAAAGCGTATTTCCCCAAAGGTTGCGATAATCTTTTAAAAAACGTTATCTTGCAATTACAAAGACAGCCTACTAATACAGCCAATTCAATTTTCTTCTGTAGTGCAACAGTCAAATGGCAGACAGGTACTAGTGGAAAGGTTGACGTTGTAATTGTAGTTCTATCCCGGAGTATTTAAAACACAGGTGCAGTTAGGAGGGGGGTAGGTACCAGATGTGTCCCAACCATAGCCTCTCACTGCACAGATAAGGACAGACACCTCCACTTGCCTCTCATTCATGGCTCATTAACTCACACTGTACACTGGACATCTGCTTTGATTTGTGTGTGAGCATCTTTTGTAATTTGCATGCACACTCATCCTGAAATACACTCAGTACCTACTCTCTAATGATCCATCAGTGAACACAAGCAAATGATCTGAAATTGACAAAATAAGTAAGTGAGATGATTAAATGTATAGACCAATGATATGTAATGATCCAAGTAAATGTTCTTTATGTGTATATATATATATATATATATATATATATATATATATATATGCTGTCTCCTGTGTCTGTGTGTCTGTGTGTGTCATGCAATAATTTACTGTTACTGAAAGTTACTGTGAAATATTAAGGAGTAGCCATTTTTATCAGTAGGTTATAGTAGGTCCTCTGTTTCCTATTTTTATATCATCCTGATGATCTAATTAATTCAGTGTTTTCAAATAATATGTCAACACATTTTCATCCTTTCTTAATTCAGCCTATTTCTTCAAAATAGATGGATCATTTACAACTGATTTGAAAATTGAGAACAAGAGCCAGTTAGTAATTTTGTTAGTGAAGATCAGAAAGACAGGCTTTAGATTCGTTATAAAAGCTGTTACATAACCCATAACTATTGGTATTCCTTAAAAAGCTGTTGTCATCATTACACTAAAGCAAGAACCATTAAGGCAAGAATTTAGTTTGTAACAAGAATCTTCCTCTTTTTTCCTTTGCTCCCTTTAGGGCTTACCACAGCAGATCATCAGCCTCCATCCTCAGCCTCATGCTATCAATTGAATCCTCGTTCATTACATCACAAACCTTTGTAGTTTTCCTTTTTTCCTCCTGCCTGGCAGCTCCATATTCAACATCTGCTGCCCAATATGTCCACTGCACATGTCCAAACCATGTCAACTTTCCCTCTCTAACTTTGCCTCCAAACCGCTCAACCTGAGCTGTCCCTCTGATATACTGTGCTATACCATACTTTCTAATCCTGTCACCTCCTGGTGGTCACTCCTTGATGAAAATCTTAACAACTTCAACTCTGTCTCGGCCTCCTGGCTTTTTTTTTTTGTCAACACTACCATCTTCAGACCATACATCATAGCAGGCACTTTGTAACAAGATGTGAGCAAGATTCATCCAGGAATGAGAAGCAACTGATTCTAATGGTAAGAACACAGATTATTATGCATTTGCCTCACTATGCTGTCTCAGTACCTTCATTTTGGAGTCATTATTTCTCTCCTGTTTATTTCTTTTAAAGCTTTCTGCCTAGGAGAACTGCAGGTTAAAAAAAACAACAAACAAACAAACAAAAAAAAATCAATGATGATGTCATCACAAAGAGCTTTAGAAGCTGAATGGCTGTAAACTTTCTAAATCTTTCTTGTACTCATTAAATAATCAATGCTGTGATATTCTTACAAACAGCATGTTCAATTAAGTGAAAATAGGCTGTGAAATCATAAGTATTTGGTCTTTTTCAAACACACGATAATTAGATACTTCAGCCATACATTAATAAATTGTTTACTTGCCTTAGCAGGTTCCTTATTGCGCTAATAGGGCATGACAGATTTTGCTTGTTAATAATTCTGCCTGTTGCCTGCTAGAGATGATGGATGGGGTGCAAACAGCTGTGGTATCAACATGCATTTCATGTAAAACAGGGACATGAAGACATGTGGTGTGTGCAAGTCTGTGTGTGTGTGTGTGTGTGTGTGTGTGTGTGTGTGTGTGTGTGCACGCGCGTGTGTTTGTGTTTGCACTATGCGTTGTTTGGCACATTTTCACGGAGGGGTGTGTGTTATCCTTGTCTTTTGGAGTCAGACCCGAGGCTATGTCTAATTGGAGTCTTCACACTTTCAGGCTTGACTCACACTGACATGCTCGACCTTGGCTCTCCTCCCTTTGCCATGAAAAGGGAAAACAGTGACACAGAAACATGCCTTCTTTTTTGCTTAGAAGAGAAAGTTTGCTGCTACTTATTTCTTTTTGTTTTATTCTTCTCTTTCCCTTTCTTCTGCTCTTGTTGTCTGCTTTAAGAGAATGATACAGTCTTTCTTCCATTTGAGGAGATGAACTTTTCAGCCACGGAAACATGATCTCAGAGACATGCCGGAAGGTCATAACTGTCTCTCGGCACCATACCAACACTGGACAGATTCTCTTTACCGCATATATGAAGCTCATTGCTTGTGCGTATATTTCTGCAACACAAAAACGCACATCCACAGGTATATAGCTTGTGGATTTTAGAATATGGGAAGGCGTTATAGGGTCAAACACTTCGATTTCTTAGAACTCAGCCATCAATATACCTCTCACCATATGTTTCAATCCTCAGTCCCTCAGGTCTTACTCCACTTTTAGCATCCAAGGGCCCATTTATGGGCTTGATTTTCCCTTCCCATCAGGCTGCATTGATCAAACAGCACACTTAGGGTTTTTCAAGGTGGACATTACTACTGATGGCAACCAGTATTTGCAACTACAGTGTAAAAACTATGGCCATTATTCACCTGATTGGCCTCTCCTCCATCTCTCAGTGGTAGGCATTTCATGATTCGGAAGGTATTTATATCCCCGCAGGACCAAATCCCCCTCACAGTGTCAGCAGTGAAGTGCATGCTTTCTGGTGGTATCAATTTAGTTATTTAGTCATGAGGAAGGACAGGGGGTGGGTAGATGATTGTAATGATGTGTTATAGCTTGGCTTGGAAATACACTTTACAGACTAAGTTGTCTGTCCACCTGCCAAGTGTCTGTTGTTTTTTTCCCATTTCAATTGACGCTTTTTAAATTTGATTATAATTAAATAATGCTTAGAGAGATGGCTTAGATAATGCATATTTCTTTTGGAAAAGTTAAATAGTAGCATTTTCTTGGGTGCTTCAGCTAAAGTAATGCAACAGCGAAAAAATGGATAAAGGGGTTCCTGTTTGTAGTGACGCAGGTCTTCTATTTTTATGCCTTTAACGTAGATAGTCACAATATTATTAGTGAGAAAATCAAGCTATTGTTGTTAACTGAAGTCTGCTAATAACCGAACACTTGGTTCATGTGCCATACCCAAATGTGACTTTGTGATGTTCATCACTGCTAATTATCTACCAACACAACATCTTCATTTTCAGCAGGAATAGATGCCGAACTGTGTATTGATGTTTTTGCACTGATGATGTAATTGTGTTGGTAATTTCACTGATTGGAGTGATCAAATAACTGATATTGGCCTTTTCAGTAAGTATGTTGTTACCAAGGACACAGTGATTTTTAAATCCCTCTCCTCATCAGTGGCAGCAAGTCAGTTTTGGAGGAAGAAAGCACATTCCCTTGCACCCCATGCCTGCTCTTACAATAGTCCCATTGGGCATACACATTTTGTCTGCGTGGGTCGATGCATTCTGTAGATAAAGGAACAACATGCACATGTATAAATCTTCAGATTTTAAACATAGAAGCACTAGTGAAAGTAATAACAGGAAAAAACAATGGTGTGTTTCTCTTGCGGCCCCCAGGCCAGCAGCTTAACATCACACTAGAAGGATTCATGTGTGAAAGAGATTGACAGGCGAGCATCTTCATACCAGCAGTTGCCTCCTCAAGCAATTCACATGCGTACACCATGTGATGTATCCCTCGTTTAATCTAAAGCACACTTGTAGAGAAAGATGAAAGGTTTACATTGTGTACATGCAGCAAATCCTCCTTTCTCTCATCTCAGTGCTCCCTTTCTTTGCTAGTTATTTATTTTTGTGTGTTTTAAAGAATCAGGCTGCAGTGGATGATAGGCCACATTATAGCTGGTGGGTGTTGATGTCCGCTGCAAAGGGTCACACTTACCCCTTGTGTACACTTGTGAGTGAGACACTCATTAGCGCTAAATGGAGAAGTTGTGTTGGCTGATGGACGTGCATTCAGTTAGAAGTGGGATAAAAGGACAACGGAGGGGTAAAACTCAGACCTTTTCTCTCTCATGTTTTCTGCCAGCCTATGAGGGTGCACAATTCATTTCAAGCCGACAACCCCAGTGTCTCCCTAAATGAATCCATGTAACCAGGATTTGGCATAATAGACCTACCTCATTTGTTTCCTGGGCTTACAGTGACACAGTTCACCATGACCTCAGCCTTGACAACACGTGTCAGCACAAAGAACTGTCCTTTTAACAGGGGTGCTTTTGAAGGGTGCCCAATCTTTTCAGAGGACAGCGTGACACAGATTGACATTGCATTTCTCTTTAGGTGGTAATTAATTTGTTTGCATTCATAGAAAACCGTTTAGATTTCAGGGCATGTGTAGAATGACCAGTGGTTGTGGTCAGCATGCCTTTATCACCTAGAAGGCAAACCAGGGTGTAGGCTTAATGATCTGTCTTACTGACATGTGCACACGCACACACACACACACACCCACACACACATACACACACACACACACACACACACACACACACGCATCTGCTGAAACAACATATTAGAAACAAGATATGAGAATTATAAAGTATCTGAATAACAGGTGGAAACAGATTTTATTTGCACTGAGCCACCATGTGTCACCAAAAGAGCTTCAGTGCACCTTGTCACTGATTTTCCAAGATGCTTTAATTTTTTTTTGTCTTTATTTTCCTTTTTCTCTCTATAGATTGATTAAGACATGTTTGTGAGTGTGTGAATGCACTTGGACATAATTAGTTGCAGTGCGCACATGTGTTCACAGGGCAGAGCCTTTTCCAGCTACGCAGGAGGCTCCTTAGACCACACCTGCGAAGCTCATAATTATTATGGCTTGTGCATATCAAACAGGTGCCAGCGGAGTGTTGAGCCAAGATCGCTTCTTGTCCCATCATTTTGTCTCTAACACACAGCACAGTGGAGCATGTACCAGTTACGCTAGAACATCATTCACCTAAAAGATATTCCCTCCGTGGTGCTTTGATGATGCTGGCAAAGAGAGGTGATTTGTTAAAATCTTCCAAAGGTGTTCAACTGAGTTGAGAACTGGTGACTGGGAAGGCCATAGCGTATGATTCACATAATTTTTATATTCATCCTGTGGACAGGGTAATGTCATTCTGGAAGAGATCATTCCCATCATGACAGAAATGTATGTCATAACATAAAGGTAATCACTGAGACCGACACCGTGTTTAGCATAAACCAGCCACCAGATCCCCTCACTGTAGAGGTCAAGGGTTCAAGTATAAACATAAACACAGTTATGTATAATAGTATGTATTATAATATTAAAGCAAGAATGCTACTTTGCTACAAGGCCATTACCACATCTAGTTATGAATGTGACATTTTAAGTGTCAAAGCCACATTTGTTCACCCACATCAGTCTCCGCACAAGGGAATTAAAGGGTAGTGATGTTCTGCAGTCCCACAGAAAAGCCTTTTTTCATTTCCTCTGAAAATTGTGAAAATTGAGTTAACAATGTCTCATTACATTTCCGACTAAAGCAAGGGACCTTTGGGGTCTGATCCATAGATGAGCATGAGTACTCTTGTTCTGTCGTGTCTTACAGAGATGAACAGAGAAAAAGGTCCTTAAGAATATCTTTCTCGCACTTGGACAGGAGGCGCAATTATGCCTGCCATGATTTCAGCAGCGACGCACAGATAACCGTCATGTTGAGTGGGTTTGCAGGCTGTGGGCGGCGTGCCAAGGGAAGGTCAGAGTGCCCATCTTGTATCCAGATTTGTCGGCTTTGCTCCTACATGTGTTTTGTCAGTGCTGTACAGTCTGGAGAAATCCTGAAATGAGTGCTGATTGCCGTGATTGCTGTGCAGACATATACATAGTGTATACTTCTCAAGAGATATGAGGGAATATTTTCTTTTCCTTTTGAATTGGGTTCATTTTTTTTCTATAGAGAACATCTAAATAACTTTGAGTGACAAAAAGATATACAGTTTAAGGAATATTTGGTGTGAAACAACGGGCCAGCTTTCTTTAGTAAAACACACCAACGAGGAAATCTTAACTACTCTATTGCAATGTTAACAAATAGCACATAACACACTTTGTATTCAGAGCTTTATACAATCAGTCTGTGGGTCTGTTCATTATTCATATGGAGTAGGGCGCTAAACACACCATGAAAGTGGGTGCCAGAATGAGGAGGATGCTCTCAAGGGGATTCCCATTCCTGCATTTGTACCTTATCCATACCTTTTCACAGCTCCCATCTGTATGCCTGCTCAAATCCCCCTGGCCTGTGCTAAACACAGTGCCGTGCACTTCTCCACGATTGGAGAGGGAAAAATGAATGGGCAATATTTGGTATTTAAATGTGGTCTCTGTGATGCATGGTATTGCTCTTATGAAGCTATCTCCCCAGAGTAACATTTAGCTACTGCTGAGCAGGTTACACATGCGGGCCGGGTGAGTTAGCGGCACCCACACACTATAAGTTGAACAGACTGGAAAATGAATTGCAGGGGAAGTTGAGAGGGAATAAGTAATGCCTCACCAGCAGAATCTAGTTGTTGTGTATATGAGTTACTTTGTAAGACAGATTTTTCTCTGAGGATGCTCATTTCCTCATGACTCAGTTCACTTTGTGAGGCAATTACACTTCCAAACCCAAAGCACACCAATCGCTTCAGCTTCAACACAGCACAACATACAGGCATAAACACAGTGCTTCTGTCAGTTTGAACGACTGATTATAGATCTGAAACCGAAACCATGATGATTACTGTACAGGAACACCTCAGGAGAGAGGCGTTTACAAGTGTAAGACCATCAAACCAACCTCCCCGCGGTGCCTGACAGGTGCAGGAAGTTAGGGCTTTCTGGATCCTCAGCAGGGGCATTGGACAGGATATCACGCCCTCTGATCCTGAACACTGTCCCCTGCAGACTGGGAAGATGCCTGCCTTTTGTCTAGAACCCGCTGTTGACAAGTACCTTAGTGCCATGTGGTCTCCTGGGGGCAGCTGTCATGGTGAGCAGAGCCCCCGTCCCAGAACACACTGTATTATTACATACAACTCCTTTTACACCCATTAATAACTCAAGAAATCTGTTCCCAGAGGACCTGTTCGTTGTCAGGGCAGCCAAGATCAATTTGAAAATGACAAATAAATTCAAAAGGAAGATCATTATTCGGCCAGTTAGAGAGGTGGGGCATATTTAAGCTGTTTTTGCTGAATTGTAAGCTTGGTCATTTGGTTGGTTGAAAGAAAGAAATGGAAAAAGAAAGAGGAATTGAGCCAAGGTCTTTTGATTTAGATGTGTAGTTACATGCATGACGGAACATCAGTATTTACATGTACATTTTTTATAAGCATCCTGTCAAATCAAACAGGAGCGTTTGAATAAATTTCACAATTTCTGCAGCATTTCAGGACTGGCATGTATCACGGCCTTTCAGAGGAACTATTAATCTAGTATCTTTCTTTTAGCTCGTTCTCAGTGATGCATTTATGTGGGCTGTTCCCAGTTATTGGAGGCTAATGAGGAGGAGAACTGTGGTTCTTGCCCATCTCTCCTATCTGCCTGCCTGCCTGTCTCCGCTGCTCTGGGTTGTCACGGTGCTCTGAGCTCCTGATGTGGCATATTAAGCAGGACAATCGTTATTAAGCACATTTCAAGCTCAATTACCACTCAAATGCACAGCCATCAAGGCTCCACCACAGGCTCCCAACAGATGGTTGCGGGTGTCAGATAGACAGGGCTGGTGATATCTTCGTCAGACTAGGTGCTGTTTTGTAAAAGAGGAACATATTGTCACCAAAACAAGCTGATAAAAATGCTGTCGCTTAGTTGAACAGCAGGAATCTTTCACTTTTATCCTTTATTTTACTATCTCACCATCTCAAAAACTATAGAGTGATAAAGTGATCTTCAAAACAATTATATGTGCAGCCTTTCTAGCATATCATGCGCTTGACCTGTGTGAGAATCCGCCTCCACATTTCAGAGGTGGAGCTTACCCGATGCAATCTTTTTTTTATTTCCACATTAAGTCTCTCCCTCTAGAGCTATTTTTAAGAATGATGTTTTGTCAACTTTTTTTTTTTAATGTTATGTATGCATGCATGCTGGGTAACATAGCAGGTAAGAAAACTGGCTAATAGAAAAAGTATTTCCACGGATGAGTATTAAAATCTTTACATTTACAAAGTTCGCTTTAGTGATTGGTGTTCTTTTCATGA
Source organism: Pterophyllum scalare (assembly GCA_024447675.2). Classification (NCBI taxonomy): domain Eukaryota; kingdom Metazoa; phylum Chordata; class Actinopteri; order Cichliformes; family Cichlidae; genus Pterophyllum; species Pterophyllum scalare. The sequence continues at coordinate 130,595 of JAMQGT020000486.1, read as the reverse complement.
GACTCATTTGTATTCATGAGAAACAAAGGTCTAAGCATAATGAATGGTCAATTTTCACTTGGAAACAAAACCATCTTTTATCAAGTTTTGACATACCTTAATTTTTACTAGTTGCACTGTACTGCATGTTAAAGAGCCTTTCCCATTTCTAACTACACTCACCGGCACGTGTCTTTGGTACCCCATTCAGCTGCTCATTAATGCAAATATCTGACAGGTCAATCGCATGGCAGCGACTCTGTGCATTTAGCCATGTGGACATGATGAAGACGACCTGCTGAAGTTCAAGCCAACCGCTGATCTACTGGGATTTTCACAACCATCTCTAGAGTTTACAGAGAATGGTCCAAAAAAAGAGGAAATAATCCAGTGAGCAGCAGTTCTCTGGGTGAAAATGCTTTGTGGATGGTTGATGTCAGAGGAGAATGGCCACACTGGCTCGAACGGAAGACTAACACCATGGATGTGCAACTGACTAATTTGCAGCAACTGTGTGATGCTATCGTGTCAACATGGACCAAGATGTGTGAGGACTGTTTCCAGTGCTTTGTTGAGTCTTTGCTACAAAAAATTAAGGTAGTTCTGAAGGCAAAAGGGGGTCCAACCCGGTACTGGCAATGTGTAACTAATGAAGTGGCTGGTGAATGTATGTGAAGAGTGTACAGCAAATCTTCAGTGCACAGTGAAAGAGTCTAACCACGTCTTTTGTGTTTTGTGTAGTTTAGAAAAGAGATGAAACATAGCCGTTAGACAGTGACTCACACACTGCTTTACAGACAGCCAAAATTATATAAAGATAATCACGTTCAAAGATAAGCCAGTTGCCGTTTCCCTCGGTGCATGCAATGTTACTTAGTCACTTTAGGCTGTCAGGGAGAATTACCCATGGTAGAAGTAAAAATCCAAATCTATAACTCAGGGCAAAATTTAAAACCTCTCCACTAAGACGGAGGAACCGTGTTGTCTATCAGCATTTGTCTCGTGGGCCTCCAGCAAATGGTTATCATATGCATGATTTAAGTTTAATAAACTTGAATTTCGTTAGATCATATTTCACCTTTTTCTTTTTTTAAAAAAAATCTAGATCTTAATCTTTACATAAACCAAATACACACAGACAAATGTATCTGTCACTGTCGGTCCATTGTATCTCACTGATTTCACTTTTGATAAGTCTCAACATGTTTTATTCAATCACTTTATAGCCTTCACACTGATTCAAAACATCTAATAAAATCAAATATGTCATTTATACGTATGCATTCCAAAACACTTTCTTGTGATGTGGCAAATATGAAAATAACTCCAAAAGCTGCATGGTTTTGGATGATTATGATAATACTGATCTGCTAATGTCATTTTGACTCTGAGGCTGAGGAAGCTATCATAGCAAGTAACAGTCATCCCTGCAAATCAAATCAAGAGCTTTGGTTTGTCTCCAGAACAACCTAGAGATATAACAGCGACAATCTTTGAACTGTAAATCACATTTCAAAGCTGTTCGCCTCTCCAATTTCCCCTGTTTTAGCTACTTATCAGAATATCTCCCGTGTAAAAGTGAGTGAGCTGAAGCTACAGTTAGCCTATTTAACCACCCACCTGGGCCCATACCACCCACCTTAGCATCTGAGTCACACTCTGCTTTCTCTTTAACATGGGTTGAGCGGGAGAATCAACAGCACAGCACAGGACAGCTCTGCTCAGTGTACATGTGTGGGTGGAACAGCCTTATGGCTTCAGTCATTCAACCAACCATGAGGGCATCAAAGAGACACAAGAAGAAATAGAGAGACAGAGCAAGAGAGAGAGAGGGAGAGGGAGAAAGGGAGCGAAAGAGAGAGAGAGAAACAACTCAAAACGAGATGTCAAACAAAGAATGAGAATATGAGGGGGAGGTGAGGATCCATAGACAGAAAGTGAAATAAAAAAGCCAAGAAGGAGCAGGACAGACAGGCCAGACACTAGAGGAGCGTGCATATAGAGAAGAGAATGCACAGCAAACAAAAGAAACATGACAAACATCCTCTTCTCTACGTCCATAGCCTGACACACAGGCAGCCACTGTTGAGAGCCGCAATATTACCTTCAGCACAACTCAACTCATATGCTCCAGAACTTCCTTCGGCAGGATCGTTGCAATGAGCTCTGAAGCTTTTGTTCTGCCAAATAACATTAGGTGGTGGGCAGGATGAAGCGTCAGGTCGTGCTTCTTAGATGGCAAAGATGACGGCAAAGAATGCAAGGCCAGTTAAACAGAAGGAATGGGATTGTGCAGAAATGACAGGAGTGACAGTTAAGCGGTAATGATGGTGGCTGTGAACACTAATGCTATTGAGACTCTGTCTCTTTGCGTATTTAAGTGATTTACTGTACAGTAATGTCAGAAATGCTCCAAAAGCGTGATTTAGGAATGTTTATTATTTAAATGACGATTAATCCACCTTCTCATTGCGGATAACACAGGGAAGAGGTGATTTAAACTAAGATGGGATGTTTTCAGATTTGGGGTGGGGGTGTAAAGTGCTTCCATGCTTAGCTGCTGTATATTTCAGGAGCTTATGACAGAATACTGAATGGATACACCAGTACATTCCCTCTCCAGCCCCTTTCTGCCTGCTTATTTGACTAAAAAAAAAAAGCATTGCCTCTGAATGCACCAACTCCTTTCTCCTTTGGCTATAACAACCACAGCTCTGAAGAGCTATCCTCCACTAAGCTCCTCTACACATTGAGCCTCTCAGTTCTCAAAATTGATTCTATCTTACTTTAAGTCGGGCCTTGACTGTCAGCAAAAGCAGTCTCTTGATCTTTTCATATTATATCTCCTTGTATTGTATGTCCAATTTCCTCCAGCACTAAACAGATGATAAATCTTTTCAGCTAACTGTGAGACCAGTACTTCTCAATAGCTCCCCTGATCCCATCAAGGAACCTTTGTTTTTAACTGCTAGCGCTATAATGCTTCTGTCTGGGCAAAAAGCGGATGGATTCCTAAGCCACAGAGAGAATGCATGTTGTTCCATCCCCATGACTGGGTGAGTGTGGTGTGTTAATGTGATTAGTGAGACATTAACGCCTCCATGCTCAACCAGGCAGACACAAAAATGCACTTACTATAGAAACTCTTTCTCTCTCATACTTTCTCTCATTCTCATTGGAGGTTTCTACCAACTGCTTGGTTTAAGAACAAAAAGTGAGTTTGCTCGCATGGTGTTTTCCTTATATTTCACTCAAATCTGCCATAGTTGAACTCTTTTGTACTCTTCTACCATGCCGCAAAGGTATCAGGTAAAGTATAATTCTGAGGAGTTTCATGCTAATGAGATAATCAGCATAAACTTTTAAATGTTAAGGCTACAAAGATACTGGCAATGTATGAGTCAGGCTCACAGTCAGGTGTGTTTGGAAATTTTGACTGTTTGCGCACAGTTGGGAAACTGATCAATCAGATGAATGCATCTGAATCGCTCTGGATTTTTTCTCTCTCCGAAAACAACAGTCCAACTAGGACTGGAGAGAATTCCATCTATCCATTACCTGGAAATTTCTGTGAGGAGGTAATAGTTGGTCACCTTTTGTTTTACTGAGTATAAACCAAAATTATTTTTTTTATCAGCAATTGAAGATGAAGTAAATTAAAACAGCAGTTCATACTCCAATTTCAGTACCCTTTTGATACATGTGCCTCAGTGCACTGGCACATCTATCATGCTGCTGTTGTTTTTCTATCACTTTCATGAACTTACTACCTCCTCTCCGATTCATGGAGGTTGGCTTGGCCTCTCGCTGTCTTGTTCACCTCCACCTCACCCAATATTCCTCAATTGCTTTTTCAGATTTGTTTATTAGTTATGAATTAAGTTGGGAATCTTATTTTTGCTTTTGGTTTTATTAGTTTAGCTTTGCTAACATTAGTTTAAATTTCAGTGGTCTCCCAAAATTGCACTTCAAATGTACTGTTGAATAGTCGTGCATTACTCTCCTGCTACTATGCACCTCATACACTGTAGGTATTAGTACCACACATGTACTGTGCAGCCCAGGTAATGTGACGCCTCACTGCCCATGTATCCACTACAGGACATGAAATGGCAACAAACAAAAGCAAAAGGTTTAAGACACAATATTCACCAGAACTATGCAACTGGAGATGCCAAATGAATGTAACAATATTTATGTAGGTTGTGCTCGTCAATATTACCTTCACATGAATGTCAGGACCCATGGTTTCTCAAATGAACATTGTATTAAGAACCTATTTACTTTATCTGTCAGTGGTTTTAATGTTGTGGATGGCTGATGTAAAAGAGATACAGGAAGGCTGAGTGATGATAGTGCTGGAACGAAAGAGATCCTTCTTGGACCTACGCCATTAGAAGAACGCTTCTTTCAGTTTGCTTTTCACAAGATTATTAGCCTAACTACTCTTATTAACTCTCTAGATCCATGTTTAGTTAAATTAGGTAAAAGCTAGTCTAAACATTTGAGAACTAAGTTTTGGTTAACTGAATTTCTGTTCTGAATTAAAATTGCTGTTGCAGAAATCACTGTCAGTGTCAGTATCTCAAGCCTTCAAATACTTTCCGCTGTCAAACTTTGTGAAAGGAGTCCAGTACAAGTCGATGAGTCAGTGATGCTCACTTCTGTGCGTTGACAGCGATACTGAGGTGAGTTGTTGAGGATATCATGAATCTTTTCTTTCAGTAAACTCTGCTCTTTTTGCAGAGCTGCTAGTTGCTGCTGTGAGTTGCTGTTAGCCACTGTTAGCTGCCATTAGCCAACATTAGTAAAACTTTCTTTGAAGTGGACCTAACAATGTTTGACTCGAACACAGCGAATAAATCTTGTGCCATGTGAGGATGTGATCACTGTTTATTGGAGGAAAAGTGTGATTTTTAGGATACTCAAGCCTAGCATTAGCTGGTATAACCTTAGCTTATAACCAGCTGTTGTTTTTGTTTTCCTGACAATAAGAAATTGCGACAATATCAGGAATGAGCATGATTATGCATGTTTTCGTGTGTCAGAAACCCTGATTCCAAACCCTGACTTATACTTCTCTGTATACTTATACTTCTCTGCACATGGATTACCTGACTTAAATTTAAACATGTAATGTAGCAAAGTATCAAGCATTTAGGAAAACAAAACAAAATAAAAAAAAACAAAAAAGCTATGATGTTAATGTGATTTTAGCCATGTTTCAGTTCTACTGAATATATTCACTCCGGCTTCCTTCCCCAGTCCAAAGACATGCATGGGTTTACGTTAATTGGTGATTCTAAATTGACCCATAGGTGTGAATGCAAGTGTGAATGATTGTCTGCCTCTCTGTGTTAGCCCTGTGATAGACTGGCAGCCTTTCCAAGGTGTACCCTGCCTCTCACCCTATGACAGCTGAAATGAGCTCCAGCCCCCTGCATTCCTGAATTGGATAAACAGAACTATAAACCGATAATGTATTTTAGATGTTGCAGTCAGATGAAACACAATAAAAAGTACACAATTTCCTTCAGAAAAATGGTGCATATTTGGGAAATTATTTTTAAAAAAAAAGAATTTCCCAAATACGGGAAAAAATAAAATGTTTCTTATTTATACTCTTACACACTCCAGTCCTTATAATGCCACCCTTTTATATTCACCTTCCTGCCATCCCTTTTCTTACTCGCTTTCCTCTCTCTTCCCTTTCCAGTTGCACAAGCCCTTTTTATCACACAGCACAAAGAAACAGATAAACAAAAGTGGAGAGAGGAGGAGGCTGGCCATCTCAGTAAGGGTGGTGAAGACTTAGACAAAATAGGAAGGAGGTCTATTTAGGCTGGAGGGAGGACGGACGGAGAGTGAATGAGAAAAAATAATTCAAAGGGGTGGTAGAGTTAGAGAGTGAGTCTTAATATGCATACTCGGAGGGTCACTGTGTATGCAGCAATGTGTTTGTTTTATTAGTGCCCAACTGGCGCTATGGGAAGGGGTTTGAGTGAAGGCCAGTGGCCACAGCTTGCAATGGAGGGTCCAGTGATGAATGTTCATAGGCAATCTAGGACACTGCAGCAGAAACCCCATCAATTTAGTAGCCGTATCACAGCACGACTGGGAGGAACTGTTGTGTGGAATGTGTCTCTGTATACGTGCGCAAATGTGAGTACCTACAAATTCCATTGTGATGAAGAAAGTATTTGTGTGTGTTTTTGAAAACTCATAGGGGGAAGGGGTTAAAGGATTACAGCTGTCTCTTGGCTGTGGGAAGTAGCTGAGCAATGCTTCCCATTGGTCATTCCCATGAACCCTTGCTCCTTAAGGGGCACAGTGGGAGGCAACACTGAGGACAGGGGAGTGTATCACCACTGACTGGACCATACACTGGATAACCACCAGCCCAACCTTCAGGAAAAAAATATATATATGAGTGTGTTTAAGTGTTTTGCATGTATATATTTCACACTGCCATTATTGTGACATTTTTTAAAATGCAAACACAGATCAAAACATTCTAAGTCAGTTCACGTGCACACACACACACACACTCACACGCGCGCACGCGCGCGCACACACACACACACACACACACACACACACACAAAGAATAAAATCTCATATTTGTTTTAATTCCCTTTCTTCCCCAACTATGGTTGATTCCTGGCATCTGCCCAAGACTCAACTCTTGGCTTCATCCCTGCCACAATACTAGCCACTTATCAACAGGTTTTGCTGAATGTGAGGTCTGCCAGGCTCTCTCATGCAGAGGGCATGATTAGGACAAGAGGGGTGGGCATTATGCCTCAAAAACCAGCTGGAAAAAAGACCCACATGGTGATAAGGGCAAAGAATTCCAAGCACATCATGGATTTTACAAGCATGTCATGGTTTTACTCCTATTCCCTGCAGCAGAGCACATTTACTGTGAAGGAAACAGCACAAATAATCATGTTGCCTTTGCTCTAACTGTATCAAAATGCTGTTTGGGGAGCTTCTAGAGACAGCAAAACTTCTCAGTCCCTTGCCGTCACAGAGATAGAAAGGATGACTTCACAGAGCTTTTCCTGAAGGAGAAATATCTTGGCTGTATGCTTCTCTTCCTGGCACCAGCCAGCTGGATGTCTCAGTTAAAGTGTATAGCCTGTGAAAAAAAGAAAAAAAATGGTTCTGTAATTTATTTGATCACATTAAAATTGGGAGCAGATTTGTTTGCTGTGACAATGTTTGTTGAGTTAGGGGCAGCCAGACTGTCTCCCATATTGGTCTGTTGGATGTGTATGTAGCTACAGACGAGTTGTCTGTTGGCCTAAACAAACAGTGTGCTTTACCTTACCCCAGCACTGTCAAGGAATCTATGGATTTAGAAAAACATCATATGTGTGGAATTTTCCTACTACTCTGTTAACTATTAAAAAGGTTTATTCTGGAATCTAATTTTGATCATTGATACACAGAGCAATTGTGACTTCAAAATGTCTAATTTCTCCTGAAGCCTAACAAAATATCTTGATTATATGGTAAACAGGATAATCAGTGGGGCTTCACATGTTAACACAAATCTATGAATGCGTTTCCTGATTCTGGAAAAACTGAGGCATTGTTCATAACAAAGGAATCTGTACTATAAAATTATTATTACATTAAGTTTGATCCTTGCTGAGGTTAACTCCGCATGGAGATTGATCCTGACATATTAGATAAGGTGATGTTAGCCTCTCATTTGTTATTTCTTGGTATTTTTGAATTCACACCTAACTTGCTCACCTCAGAGAGAGTTTGAAATCCATGACACATTACCTGCTGTCCAGAGCTCACGGCACATTCAAATGAGCAAGAGTTGACATTCTCACATTCCTTACATTGCTGGCATCTAAAGGTCATTAACAAATCAAAGATAAAAGGATCGCATCATGCTATACACCTCTGCACAGTCTTTATTAGAAAAGGCAACTGGTAGGTGTGTAATGTGACACACTTCCATATAAGAAAGCATTACATGCCTAGTCAACATAGTGCTGTAAATGGCATGCCATCATGGAAGTTGTTAAAGTTTTGGTATAATCACCACAAAGACATTCACCCTGTCATAGTCAAGACTGTAAAAATTTGAATCAATTGACAGGTTAAAAATCAGATTTAGTATTTCACCATGAATCATCTAAGCAAGCATGTACACACTGGATTTCATTTATATTTCATAGAAAAAAGGATTTCTCTCAGCATATGTGGGGGGGGGGCAGCAAAAAGAACTGAAGTGGAGGACTTAAATTGTTAGGTGGGCATGAAGAGAGTCTAGAATAGTCTTTTGAAGATCAAGCTCCAAGACCGTGGACCTACCTGTCACTGCCAGTCTCACGCAGACGCCAGAGGAATATTATGGCTCTGGCGGAAATTAATTGTGGGCGTAGAGGGTTTCACTTGTAGCACGAGACAACACTGGTGTCAGAGAAGGAATAAGAGCAGCTGCCTCTGGGCACAGGCCCATGCCAAGTAAACATTAGGCCAAAGGAATATTTTGTAAGGTGTCTTTGAGGCCTCACCTAGAGGGTCTTTGATTCTTATTTAAAAAGGAAAAGAAAGACTTTTTTGATAGTTTTAGAGGAGCTGAAGAGACAAGAATTGGACCTGACAAGAAAAAACACTCATAAAAATGAATGAGGCCCTGAAAGGCTTTGAACTGGGTCCTCTTTACATTGAGCTGTGGATTATGAAATGGAAAAACTTGAAGTGAATTTTTCTCTATTTCGGTGAAGAAAGCCTGCAGGAACAGCATTACTTTTCTAAAATTACACCTGAAGGTTAAACCATCATCTTTGTCAAAGAGTAAAACCCGTTGTTGGGATAGTAGGTCGCAGAAATTTCTAAAGCTTTTACCCTCATCAGATTCATAAAAAGAAGAGTGTAGGTCACTCCTTTCTGATAAGGGGATAACTGGGGCTCTCTGTGGGGTATAAAGCAAGGTCACTGGGTGTTCGAGTGGCCTAAAGGCCTGTGTAGAAAGGCTACTTCACACTGACCACCATTTTAATGGCCTAGCAGAGCAGATATCATTATCATTATCTGTCATTAGGGATACAAGTGTCACTCACTGAAATGGCCATATTTGGACATAGGCACTGGTCTGTGTTTGGAATAGAGATACAGTACGAGTTAAAGGTTTGGCTGCAGCCACTCATTCAAGGGTTTTTCATTAGTCTGACAATTTCTTTTTGCATTTTTTTTTGCATATCATAATAATGAAGTTATACATCTAGAATTATAAAGTAAAATATATAATAAATCAAAACTATATATTTATGTTCTAGATTGTTTAAAGTAGTCACTATTTGCCTTGTTCCTAGCTTTGCATACTCTTGGCATTCTCTCAGACACCTTAATGAGGTGGTCACCTACATAGTCTTAAAGGAGTTCATCAAATACCCTTAGCCTATTCCATTTCTGTAAATGTGCAACCAAGTCATACTGAGCCATCTCCTTTGGGTTTAGCGGTGGTAAGTGCAGAGGCCACTTACCTCTGAGAGAGGGGGGGGGGTTGGTAATTGCCCTGTTAAAAAAAACAAATGACAGCCCCAGTAAGATCCAAACCAGATAAGGTGGAATATCGCCGCAGAAACTTGTGGTAAGTGTGACTTGAGTTCTGAACAGTCAACACTAACAGCAGGGCTGCTGTTTGTCTTTCTTAGTTAAGTTTGAACAGGGGAAAAATACTGTACGGCAAGAATTTTAGTGCTCTTTTCAGGGTCGGGGGGGGGGGCTGGAGCCTATTCCAGCTGTCATAGGGCATACTTATTTTTTTCTGTTATTTTCAGTGTCATTCATCAGTACTGTTATTTGGCATGGAAAATAGTAAATAAATAAATAGATAAGCTGGAGGAAGTTGCTGGAAAGAGGGAGGTCTGGACTCCTCTGCTTAGGCTGCTGCCCTCGTGACCCCGGCCCCAGATAAGTTGAAGAAAATGGATGGATGGATAAATAGAAATTAGCAACTGACTATACGTGTCCAAACTTTTGTTTTGTACTAAAAAAAGGCAAACAAAACAAAAGTCAGACAATCTATGCATTCACAACTAAATATACTGCTAAAAATATGAAATGTATATTTATAGCATCAAGTCAAAGTTCTGGGATATTGATCCAGTTAGTTACAGTAATCATTTTCAGCTGTTTTGGTGTTAATGAAATTAACAGCAGGTGCTTTAGAGGGGCAACAATGAGACAACCTCCAAAACAGGAATGGTTTTATAGGTGGAGGCTACTAATATTTTTTCCCTTCTCATCTTTTCTGTTTTTTCACTAGTTTTGCATTTGGCTACGGTCAGTGTCACTACTGGTAGCATGAGGTGATACCTGGACTCTGCAGAGGTTGCACAGGTAAACTCCTCTGGAAAATTCCTCCAGGATGGCACATAAATACCATTGCCAGAAGGCTTGTTGTGTCTCCCAGCATAGTCTCAAGAGCATGGAGGTGATTCCAGGATACAGGCAGTTACTCTAGGAGAGCTGGGCAGGGCCATAGAAGGTCCTTAACCCAGCAGCAAGACCAGTATTTGCTTCTTTGTCTAAGGAGGAACAGGACCAGCACTGCCAGAGCCCTACAAAATGACCTCCAGCAGGCCACTGGTGTGAATGTCTCTGGCCAAACAATCAGAAACAGACTAAATGAAGGTGGCCTGAGGGCCCAACATTCTCTAATGGGCATGTGGAGCTTGATTGGCATTTTCAATAAAATACCAGAATTGACAGATCCACCATTGATGCCCTGTGCTTTTCAAAGATGAGAGTAGGTTCACACCGACTACATGTGGCAGATGTGAAAGGGTCTGAAGAAGCCTCGGAGAACAATATGCTGCTGTAACATCGTTCATCATCACCAGTTTGGTGGTGGGTCAGTGATGGTGTGGGGAAGCATATCCATGGAGGAACGCACAGACCTCAGGTTAGGAAATGGCACCTGACTTGTATTAGGTATCAGGATGAAATCTTTGGACCCATTGTTAGATAGTATGCTGGTGCTGGGGGTCCTGGGTTTGTCCTAGTGCAAGACAATGCCCAGCCTTGTCGTTCCGGTTCCTGGAAAATGAAGGAACTGATACCACTGACTGTCCCCAATGCTCGCCTGATCTAAATCCAATAGAAAACCTCTGAGACATTGTGTTTTGGTTCATCCAGCACCACCAGGTTGCACCTCAGAATGTTCAGGATCTCAGTGATGCTCTGGTCCAGGTCTGGGAGGAAATCCCCCAGGACACCATCCATCGTCTCATTAGGAGCATGTCCCAGTGTTGTCAGGCATGCATGCAAGCATGTGGGGGGCCATACAAACTACTGAGTCCCACTTTGAGTTGTCGCAGTGTAATTTCAGCAAAATGGACTAGCCTGCTACATAATTTTTTCACTTTGGTTTTTCAGGGTGTCTTTCAATTCAGCATGGAATGTGATCACTGCAAGCACTCAATAGAAGATGATTGTATATAATGAAGCATCTATGACTTAATAATTGTGCAGGCTTCCTACATAACTTTAAATGTAGTGTTAACTATGTATTTATGCAGTAAACATATGATTACATTTAGTCTTTTTGGGTGGGTATGGGAGTATGAGTGACAAATGGAAGCAATGTCTTTCAGATATATATAAAAACTCTTAACAGTGGTGCAAGGCCTCATAACACAATACCTGTATTTATTTATCTATTAGACTAACTTATTATTTACTTATTTTCCAAGAAATCACGAAAAATATCTAATAAAGAATTTTATTGTATTTTCCCCATGTACAGCACTTTGGTCAACCCTATTGTTCTAAATGCTCTTTATAAATAAATAAATAGGATTGGACTTATTTTGTATTATGTTTAGATTTTTTTCATTAACAGACCAACATAAATAAGCAAATTGTGAAATGAATACATTTTAAATAAGTGTTTAGTTTTCAGTTAGGTGATTTACAGTGTAATATGGTTGATGTGTACACAGCAAATGTTAAAAGCAGTAGCTGAGAATAATTTTTTTAGCTTGTTAATAAAGTTAAATGCAATTAAAATAGCTTATTGCTGTGCACTTGAAAGCAGCCAGAAGTTTACCTAACCCCATGGAGCATCAGCCTGTCAGTTTTGAATTTTATTTTATTTTATTTTTTGCATTGTTTGCCAGTGAGCTTTTAGACCAATCAAGAGATTGCTGGGGTGGGATGTGAAATTGACCTCTAGAGCGCAGCTGCCAGATGTAGAGAGAGAGCGAGAGAGAGACGATATGCCACAGACATGCAGGGTAAACATTGTCAAAGTTACTAATGAATAATTACTTATTACCAATTCATAAAGGGCATTTGGAGGCTTTACAGGAATTAAACACTTGTCATTTTTGCTGAACAGTTTCGATAAGATTCAGTGCATTAAAAATGTAGAGACTCATCACGTCTCGGGGGCACATAAGAGCCCACTTTCAGCTATCCCTCCTCTGATTTTGGTTGCTGCCATCCACTGCAGTCCCCCTCATCATTCCCTTCAATGTTTCCCTTCACCAGTACGTCAACCAGCTTTGCCCAACTGGCCACGAAAGAGGTCGTTTGCAAAAGTGTTGCACATGCTTATTCCTATTTTCTCTTTCCATTGCTTGCTTTGTTCAAGGGTCACTAAGTTTTAGATCACAACACTGACCTGTTGCAGCACTGACAAAAGTCTGCTGCAACAATTCTTTTAATTATCTTAAAGGACTTTAATCTAGGTTGCAGAGTTCAGTGTGCGACTGTGTATATTTTAAGAATTTGGACATACTAATTTTAAGTGTAACTTGGATAGTTTAAAGATGCAAAATGGAGCAATTTTGAGCTTCAACTTAACACTTGAGTCAGGTGTAAATTTGTTTTGTGCTCTTTTGTTGTTCATCTGAACTTTCTCTTCTAAATCATAATTTGAATAATCCTTCATTGCCTAAAAACGTCTTATTTCTGACCCCAAGTATTGCTTGTGTATGAGTCATATTTATGTTTTATTAAAGGTGTATTTAGTTATTAACATCTATTAAAAGACAAAGGAGTTTTTTTTTTTTAAAAAGCAGTACCAAAAACAATATTTCTTTGTAATAATTGGTAACAATAAGCTGTATAAGGCACCGACATTTATTTCTGTTTCTTTCCTGAAGTTTTAAAGAATAAGAACACTTGTTAGCAAATACTGCAAGCAAGTGGTTCTGTAGCCTGGATAATGAACTGCTAGCTGCTGGATTTCTCTATATTAATTCATTGTTGCTGTTGGAATCCAGTGAAACGCAACACACTTTCTGCATTCCTCTATCGTCTGAGAGGTCATCCAAATGATTGTGGCTGTAGCGAATGGCTATGGATGCTTAATGGAACCTGACCACTGATATTTTGAACCCTGATATTTTATTTTTCTTGATTTAATTGTTTTCAACATACAGCTATTCCATTATTGTGAGCAAATTACGGTATCATTGGGCTTTGCTAATTAGCAGGAATTACTAATGCCAAACAAACAACAAAAAAAAACTAAACAAGAAAACATTCAGTCTGCCTGAAGTGTATGCTGACTCTGTAACTTCTAAAGGTAAACTCAGGTGAAAGAGTTGAATTCAAAAACAGCAAACAATTTAAGTTTCTGAAAAATCCGACAATTACTTGTTAATGCAAACCTTTACAATGTTTTTTGGTGCTGCTCATCTTACCTCATAATGAGTGTAATTTCACACATCCTCAGCATTACAGCTTCTTTGTGCCACACCTGCACTACTTACAGACTGGTGGTGCTGATTAAAAAACAACTGACATCAGCAGTGGAAAAAATGAACAAACGCCTCGTGTCACACTTCCGACCCCAGGGTGAAAGAGTGCAAATGAACGAGTGATCAGTTAGCTCACTATCCAATCATCTGTGTAATATAACTTCCCTGTTATACACTCACCTATGTCAGCAGCAAAAGCCTTTTCAAAATGTCAGACAGTGAGTGCTCTATTATCCATTTTCTGCCTAGGCACCCAGTGTGACAAGTGTATAGTGTAAGCCCCGCTGGTGCTTTTGACAGTTAATAAAACACATCAGTTAAGCCAATTACAGAGGGAAAGGTGAAGGAGCAATAGATTTTCTTTATTATTGTTATTTCAACTTATTTCAGATTCAGAATTATTTTCTTCCAGCTATAGGCAATGCCAAAGAATAGTACAAAAAACAAGCAAGAAAAAAAAAAGAAATTACCCACTAAATCATTATCCTACATGAAGATATGCTATGACAAGGTATGCACTAGTTGAGATAATGAATTGGGAAGACCAGCCATAAAAAAAAAAAAAAAGTCTGAAAAAGTCTTGGCCAACCATTGCTAACATGATGTTGAAATCATTCTGATCATTTGCTTACAAAAATGTGCTCTCCTGCTCTACTGTGCCCTGAGGTAACCTGTCCCATCATTCTGACTTATGAGTGGGTATTATTAAAGTATTCCTCCAAGTAAAATTACTCATGGGCATTGTTAATTTTGCCATCTGGTGCTAAGTATTAGTTTTTGACAATGCAGATTAGCTTTAGTCAAATGTTAGTTACTTGTTTAGCTTTTGGTCTAGTTTTAGTTTAAAAAAAAAGACATTTTTGTCAACTTTTCTCATTTTTGTATTTCTATATCTTTGTGTGAGCTTACCGCAAATTCCCAAGAACACCACTTAAATGTAAACCTTTAAGGGTCCAGCCTCACAAGCCAACTTCACTATGCTGTACTTCACATACCCACTCCTGTGCTAACTTTAAACCCACTACATGGGTTAAAAAATAAATTAATTAATTAAATTAAATTAAAATAAACCCGCTACATGAAACACCCACTTATTCTATTATTTTCCCTTTTCTGGGCCAACAGGAAAGTATTGCCTGGTGTCCTCCTCCTGTAGATGAAACAGGTAACAAGCTGAGACATCATGAATACCACCTGTTGCAGGTTGAGACATCTGTAAACCTGGTATTCTTTTGATACATCATTACCCCCCACCCCCCTCTTTTTTTATTTTTGTGCACATTTGTGAAGATATACATTTGATCTTCCCCGATATCCAAATTCCTTCAAAACCCACAAAATAAAGATAAAGAAACAAGCAGAAACAAAACCAGGCAGTGTGGTGATTTATGTTGTGAGGACAAGTCACCATGATCACCAGAATCCAAACATCATAACATACAGCAGTGATGAGGAACCACACATACGAGCCTAGAAACCCCAGGTGGCTGCAACAAGTCAGAAACAGGCAGGAATGTCCTCAGCAATGTTAAGGGCCCTTGCAAAGACCCAGAGGCCAGACAGCACATCTTGGTCACACCCAGGCAGCACAGTATCGCATGAGCTGAGGGACAGGAAACAGGCCCAAAGCAGAGGAAGTACACCAGCCAGCACAACCAGGGCACCAGGGCACACCCCAGCAGCACAGGACCCACAGGATGGTACCCACCCCTTCCCAGAGAGCCAGGCACAGGGACTACCCCAGGCCTGCACCACACTGTCCATCACAGTACAGGGGGTGGATCACGGGAAAGAGAAGGGGAGGGAAAGGAAAAGCCACAAAGCCAAGCTGGCAGGACCTATCAGCCCCCACCCATTCTCTGATTGCACTGCCTCTAACATCCAGCGCTACACCCACCCCAACCAGAGCCAGTAGATGACACAGCAGATGAATTGCCACCATAGTACGTCCCCCTCTCCAAGCACAGCAAGTCACCCCCCCCCCCCATGGATACACTAGGAGAGGCACACCAGGCCAGCTCCCAACCCCGAGAACCATAGAGGACCAGACCCCATAAGCACCGGGGTGAGGAGAGAGATAGCAGGAACGAAAGGAGAGACACAGGGGGCCGACAGCACGGCCCCAATCTCCTGGACTTCCTGAAGCCGAGACCAGCCTGCAAATCATGCAACCCCTATTGTAGTGACCCCCCCCCCATTTTTTTTTTTTTTGCTATATATGATATACAGTATATATAAATTCATTATTCATAACCCCCAATTTCCCAATTTGGGAACACCTACTAATTAAAAGTATTTTCCAAATGCCTACTTGGAATTTTTTTTTTTTTTTTGTGTGAGCCCCACCTAAGAGTATAAGAGGATTAGTGAGTTGCACTAAAATAGAAGGCAGGTGGAGGAGGGGAGAGCAAGGCTGGGGACCAATGTACACTATTGCCAGGCAGCCCATGCACAATGTGACTTCCTACCACAATCCCAGCCTGCCCCCAGCACTTACAGTGAGTTCTATAGTGCTCTATTTAAATATAGCTATTATAAATCCTATGTGTGATGGGCAGAAACCACGGGAAGGGGAAACGACTCACGGGGTGGAGGGTGTCAATATGTTCACCAAAAGGTGCAGTCACAAGGGTGATGTGACAGCAATCAACCAGAAGGAAATGGAGCAAGGGAGGGTGCAGGACCAAGCCTGCCAGGCACATGGCTGGGCTCCATACATATAAACAACACAGAGGCCAGATCGTGGCAAAAGCAACGATGGTCACCCCCGTCCCAACTTCCCCTCAGCCCCAAGAAGGGCCACTACCCCTCATGTCATGTGGGCTGGAGCGGCACAGCCCTGAGCCCACCCCCCACCCCACCAGGATCCTGAAACGGCAACTCAGTTTAGAAGTTTTCATAACAAAAAAACACTCAACTTGCATCAACAATACCAGTGACAATAATGATGATCATAGACTTAAATAAATCCAAGCAATATTAATGATATACTTAGATATTAAAAATGATTAGTATCCATTATGGTATTCGTGAAAGGCAAAATCAGGATTCTAGAGTTATATTTAATGAGTTAATAAATGGAGACGATGTTTTAATAATGTGTGTCGTTCTGTTTTTTAAGGAGGCAGATATTCTTTCTGTGTCTATGGTGGTCAATCAGGAGATTCAACCAACTGATTAACTTTCCATTGATCAAGTTATGTTTGTTTGGTGATGCCCAGAGCTGTGAGTGTGGGTTTAGCTTGTTTGGTTGGAAAATTGATTGTAGTCATGTTGCTTAGTCTCTTAACTATCAGAAATGCTCAAATCTTTCCAGCACAAAATTCACACTGCTGTGGCTACTGCTAGATAGGGAAGTCACCAGAACCAATACTTACAGTACCCTTCAATATCAAAATACTGAAAACACAATTTTTTTTTTCAGTACCAGAGACAGTACCGGAGACAGTATATATGCCGAGGAAAGTCATCAAAAAAACTGACATTTGTATACGAATTGATGCTAAAAAATACTGTCTGATTAGCTACCCATTTACTACTCTAGAGTGGCAGAAGAAATGGATTGGTAATGCCCCTTATAACAATACATCTTGTGTATGATTTTCATGTCTCAGAGGATGTGAGCAGGTAGTATTAGACTTTGTAACACATCAGATAGTGGCAACCATTCAAAGTGTCCCAGCTGGTTACCAGCACATGATCTCAGATGAAATCCAGCCCTCAAATCTTGTAACTCTGCCAGCTTAATATTATAACTTGATGGCTTCAATATTTAAAATACTCCATTACCAATGTTTACAAAACGCTACTGGGACTTCCTTTTAGAGAAGCAGGTAGTGCAATGGAAATATGCACCAAATTATTGGTTGAACATCAGTCTAGTCTATCAGCAAATAAAACAGTATTCACATATGGCAACTATTTTTCTTTTTTATATTTCTTTTTATGCCTTTTTTTTGCAGTCTTTTGATCTCGAATCCAACTTAATATTTTTCACTCACTTTGTGCTTATTTAATGACTGGAAGACTTTGTGACACAACATTGTTTTTATTTTTGATTATTAGCTCTTTAAAAAATTATGTTACTTTTTACTTCAGTTACTTTGGAGTCATTTTTTCCCCCTCCAAATTAATTTTAAATTGATATAAATCTACCTAAAACTAAGGCACAAAGTCTTAACTTAGAAGAACAGACCAGTGCAAATACTGAAGGTCTGGACTGCATGACAGATGTTGCACGGTTCTTACTGTTGGTCTCACAGCGTGTGAGAGAGAAGTGTTATAAACAAATGTAAAACAATTACCCCAACATAATTATTTGGGTAAATATCGATTGATCGTATCAAACAGCATGCATTCTGCAAAATAAGCTGTGACATGGCGCTGACTCAGGTTTGCAGCCGCTTTCTCCACCTCATCTGCATTCTGCTCTAGTGAGCAACAGTCATCCAAGTGATTCTGACTCGGCTTGACCCAGGACAGTAATCTCTCACCAGGTCCAGTTCCACCTCACTGGGTGCGTATTGCCACTTATGCACTTAACAGTAGTGTGCTCTTTCTTTTTCCACTCTTCATCCTCTCCCGTTTTTCTTTTAGTTGTCTCAACAATTTCTTTTTGCATCTCACACTCTTCCCTTCACTCATCCATTCTGGTTTCTCCTTTTACTGTCTGTTACTCCAACTCTTTGTCAATTTGTGCTCATAAATTCTTTACCCACCTCCCTCGTCATAATTTAATAATCAGAAGAAAGAAGCAGACTAAAGTCATTCGCCTTTTGTTTCCCATGCGATTTGCACAGTCATGTAAGTCGTGTCCAATCTCATTAATGAATTTGAAAAACACTATATCAAATTTGAAACGTGATATATATATATATATATATATGCATCTGTGAAGATCGATAAACACTGAGCAAACTGAGAAAATAAGTACTCTGCATGAGCCGTGTAAGTCTGCAAAGCTCGTGCTAACATGGCAGCATGCACAGAGACGAGCATGCACACACACATTAACAGACCACCTTGACCTGATAAAGACACATCAATACTTCTAGCCCTAGCGGCTTAGGTAAGGACCATGGTGGCAAAGTCATTGTTGTATCTCCAGCTAATGGTGCTAATATTTGTGTGGGCCATAAATAATGCTAACAAATAACCACATAAAAAGAATTAATGAAAAGCAAACAGAAGTGGAGCAGAGAGATGCATGGTTATACAGAGTAGGGACAAATTACCCTAGGGGGTGGTGGTGGGATGAGGGGCTTCTGTACAGTCATTACTCTGTACAGCGAGTACGGTCTGGCTAACACCTGTGTTTTCCTCCGATCTGCTTCACCCTAATTAGCCCACACACACCCTGGGGATCCTCTGACACATAAGACCTGGACTAGGGTGGGAAGGGGAGGGTTAGAAAGGGGGGGGGAATGAGGAGGGCATGTAAAAGTTGAGTAAGAGAAAATTTTGAAAAAAATAAAGCAAAGATGGCGGTAGAAAGTATGGGTCCATGTCATTTTTCAAAGTCCTCTTCTGCTGATCTCCGATTAAAATATTTTCATGAATCAGTGTCAGAGAGAACGTGAGCGAGACTGAGAGAGGGCACAGCAGCACGGCTGGCAGAAGTTAACTGACATCTGCTGACAGTGGTGAGAACTAGAGGCTGAGAGGTGGAAAAGTCACGCTCTCCTCCCAGTTTCATTTGCACTCCCGCCATGGTTCGGAAGTGTGGAAAGAAATGTTTGTTAATTTCGCATGTTACTTTTATTCTCCTTAGAAACACCTGGAACCCCTTCCCCCTGCATTACATCCCACTCCCAGTAATAACACAATTCCTCAGTGTTGCATCCTGACAGTCCATCTTGTTCATGGAGGTGTTCTTGGTGGTAACTTCATGCTGTCAGTTAATGGTTTTGAATGTCTTAAACAGCTTTTCATCTTAGCTATTAGAGGGACTTGTAATCATAACTATTTTGTGGCATTGTTTTTCCCTTTCCTCCTCCACTCCATTGTTTTTCACTGAAGGCAATCAATGTGATAAAGTTACTGCTTGCTAATGCATGGATACAACTTGATGCCCAGAGAAATATAAACCTATTATATGGTCAGGCTGACCCCACTGAACTAATAATGTGCACAAGGTATGTCAGCTGATGTTTCCCAAAATAGAAATAAACACCTATATATACAAAAAAAAGTCACATGATTTCAGAGCTTTTTTTTTTTTGTTAAGTGTGTGAGTGTATGACTTTATTCATTCTGTGCTTTCTAATATGTTAGGCCAGAAATGACCACTTTTTGCTGCCTTTTTTGCTGCAAGGTACATAGTAAAACGCTTATATTGTCTCTACTTTTTAAGGATGGATCATGAAGAGGTCTACAGTTTCGTATGCCTCCTTTTTCTCACTCTCACACTCACTTTGCCACTCATCGCACTGATGCCTGCATAGCAACACACAAGGTATACACGCACGCACGCACACACACACACACACACACACACACACACACTGGACTACGTGTGTCTCCGCAGCTGTACACACACATACCCCCACACACGCATACACAGGAATTCATTTGAATGGATTAAAGTTGACACTCAAAAACTGTGTTGCTCCACGGCTGATTTTTTTTGCTAGGAATCTCTGCCACCCTGGTACAGTGTGGGATGTGTGTGTGTGTGTGTGTGTGTGTGTTCACACTAAGATGGGAAAGTAGTGATCCCACACATACTTCATATTATTCTGTGCCTCAGGACCACACACACAGACACACATGCCCCCCCACCCACAATCAATTAGCACTTATTAACAAAACCAAGTTGTATAGATATTTAATGTCACTTCATAAAGAATTACAAGGAAAGCATTTTATAATGTAATATTTTGCTGTTTCATAAAGTACGAGTTCGAGTTCTAAATAAATCGAAATGTCCCCCTGTGCTCTCAACGTGGGTGGTTTGTGGCAAAAAGAAGACTTCTCTATTTCAAACATACAAGATGTCAGAGTACAGTTAAAATGTGCTAATAGCAAATAGCGTGAGAGATATTGTGGTTTTTCTGGGCTTCCCTTGAAGTGAGGAAACACCAACATGGAATTTACACTAAAAGAGTATTTATATAGTCTTGCAGGTATCAACAGGAATTTGCTCTACAGTGTTTTTATGCTAAATATCCTTGTACTAAAATACTGTGAGTGAAATTTTCCACTTCCTTTTAAAATCTCCCTGTTTTAGCATATTACTTCTCACTTCCATGTTTCTCTTTTTCTGATTTTTTTTTTAAATTCTCCTCTCCTCTCCCCGCACAGAGACACATCTGAGACTCCTCTGGCAGTGACAGAAGTAGGCTGCATACGCCACAGCGCCAGTCCAATCAGTGACGATCTGCATGGCAATGTGTGGCAGGGGCGGGATAATGAAGTTCCCAGCTTGCCGACTAGAAGGCTATCCTCCGGTGTGCTGAGTGATTTATCTCCTCTGTCAAGAGCCAGGACAGCCAGGACTTGTCCTTCCCCATGGTCCCTAAGAACAGGACTTGAGCAGAGCCAGATAAGAGATGGGAAGAGATTCTTGCAAAACATGAATATAGGCACACATAATAAAGCAAACAAAAACAGAGCTATTAATATGAAGTTTTTAATCAGTAGTCTAGTTACTAGTAATATCTTAAAATGTATTACTTTCCCTATAGTAAGACCTTTGATTCTCCCTGTTTTTTTTTCACTCATTTGTCCCCTACACTGTAGGCTTATCCATCACACTCATCCCGCCCAAAGCCACATGACAAAATGCAAAATAACTCTCAATCATGATTTACAACTCTTTTGTAATGCAGGCACAAACAAAACCCAACAGTGTTGTTGTATATTATGCAGAAGGCAAGCCAAAAACAAAAAAAAACAAAACAAAACAAAAGCGGTGTTGTAGCAAACTACAGTACACACGATTAACTCTGTAGGTCTGTAGTACTCTGTAGTAGGTTTGTGTTTGTCAAGTAGTAAATCAGTTAACAGAACAGCCATCCAAGAAATACAAGCACAGAGACAAACAAACAGGGGAGACAGGTGTCTGAGGTCATGCAGCCGTTTTACAGCAGGAAAACAGAAAGAGACACATTAGGATAGTTAGGTTAAAAAAAATCATCTTGTACTTATTGTTATATATTTGGAAATTTGTTCTGAGAAGTTGTTGGGTTTTAAGATGCTATTTGCCTAACTCAGTAATCCTGGTTAGTGCAATACCCCCACCTGGACTCTAGGCTTTTAAAGGCAGGTGTCCACTGATAGACATATTTTTGTCTTTTTTTGAAAATGTCACATGAAATGTGTATTGTCAATTTAAAAACCCTTTACCAAGTAGATTACTTTAAATAAATGCACTAGATTGCTCCACAAAGTAGCTTTGCTATAGGTTGCCTTCCCCCAGCATAAAGTAATTAGCAGTGTGCAAAGCTGAGCGTCCAAGATAGAAACAACATCTTGTCATGTTAATTCAGAAATTTGACTACTGCTCATAGTAAACATTTGGCATGTTTTTAGATCATGAAATATGCACACAATATTAACATAAAATCTTACTGTACTATATGTATTCCTGATGGTTTTTAGCGTTCATATTTAATACATCCTTTTAAACATTGATGTCCAAACAAAAGGTTTACTTGGACTTCATTTTAGGGTTACATTTCCCCCCACCAGTGTTCAGCAGGCTTTTCTGTGTTTTTTGTGATCTGCTGTCATAATGTTGGGTGATAGATTGGTGAGAAGAATAACCCACAAAAAGTTTTTGGCAACATCAGCTCTTTCAGACTCTGGCTAAAATCATCACTTACAGCATATTGTGGCATAATGATTGAGTTGATCCTACAGGCGATGGGCTATTCTGTAGGAAGACTGCTGTCATTTCATACTGTTGCTCTTTGTTTCATTCTGTGTAGCTTAAACCTAATTACCTGTACTCATCAAAGCACACCACATATTATAGCCATGATCAGTAATAGCAGTTATGGCCTGTAACTATGTTTTTAGACCATTGTCTCTTTTCTTTTCTTTTCTTTTCTTTTCTTTTCCCTGGCATTCAGAATTGATCCATGTCTCTCAAGCCTCCAAAGCCTTGGTCAAAATACCTCATTGAAATACATAATGAGTTTATTTAGGCAATTAAGCATTCAGCTGGAAGGACAAGAAAAGCTCAGCGAGTATGCCTAAGGGTTTGTTCATGTTATTGAGGCAAAATTCTCAATATACATGATATAGCTAATAGCCTAATTTCCTACACATAGAATTATTTCTGCTTGTTTTATTGGTTAATTAAATCAAACAAACCTGCGATAGACAGCTGACCTGTCCCTGAATTGGATAAGCGGGAGAAAATGGATGGATGGATGGAAATAAAACAAACCTTTGTAAATTAGAATTACAGACGTTTAGTTAAAAATGGCTGCATGCTTTAGAGCTTTTTTCTTATTATGAACAACTCTGAAGGAGACAAAACACAAAGAGATAACTTTCTCTGGAAGAAAGAAGGTTGTCCAAGGTTTTATTCTTGGCCAGAAATGTAAATGCCATGTGTATTATGTTGGCTGAAAACACTATTTTCATTAGAGGAATGATATGATCATGTTATGTTTTATTATAATATTATATTTATTTAAAAAAAACATGCAATTAGGGCTATATTACTTTTTACTGAAAGTGTTTTTTGATCTTCAGTATTAGCATTTCTTTATATTATATGATATCAGAATCTATTTTTCTATGGAAGATGATAGTCTTTTTTCACAAAGCTAGGTCACAGTATAGTTAAACTGGATATACTACATGTATGTTAAATCCATATACAGAAGCAGTGCAGTTACACATGGCTCTGAGGTGGTTCAGTTTAAAATAGAACACAGCTGATGTTGCTGACAAAGTTTGTTGTGCACCGACATGGTCCGAAATTTAACCAGCACCCTGTGGGGAAGATTACATCTGTGAATAAACATGTTTTGTTGAGGTCCATGGTGGAGTAATCTTTTGTATTCTTTAAAACTGAGCTTGTAAATTAAACTTAATAAGTATTTGCAGCCACAATAACTAAACAATAAAACAGTTGCCCTGGGTTTATCCTCAAATAAAAATATCTTTTTGGGAGGGACCCATGAATACAGTTGTAGAAGAGCCACTAATGTTAAATGTATAGGAGTTAAAGCACTTGTGACAGTTTTTAATTTGAAAAAATAAAGTAACCACACAGTTTTTTTTAGGTAAAATATTGATATTTTCCCCCCAACATTACAGAAACAGCACTATTGCACACAGTATTCTGGAATTAATCCTTCATTACACTAACAATGTACCAATGTTTTTTCCTCTCACCTTTCCTCTTCTGGTTAATTAAAACAAATGAACAAAGCCAGGGGTTCTCATAACCTGATTTAGAAAAGATCAACCTCATTTGGAGGGAATTAAAATGTAATGCAGTGGAATTAATTATCTAATTTCCGCTGTATATTCTACGAGTCAAGGTACAGGTTTGGTGAATGGTAAGTAAAAAACAAATGTTATCACTGCTAAAAAGAAAGTCACAGCATTTAAAAAGAGTGAAAAGCAGCAACTGACAGAATATTCAGAATAATTAAACATACTTAACAGTTCAAAAGGTGTGAAGGGAGTATCCCCCAAAGCTTTTGAAAATGATAGTAAAGAACCTGGTTTTAAGAAGGAGCTGCCTCTTTAATTTGTCAGAGCTTTAATTTGCCACAGGTTGAGAGAACTTAAAGCTTTAAAGTACTTAATTGAAGAGCAAGACCATTGTGGTGGGAAATGTGGGGAAGCCCTCTGCATAAATTTTATTGTAGTACAGCAAATATTGTCATTATGTTGTACTTTTGTTATTTATAGTTTAGTGGTTACTGTGTCCCCTATCACTACAAGTTTCTTCACACTTCACTCAAACTCCTCTACACCACACATGTTGCCCAAGGTAATTATTAAGAGAAAACATTTCTCTTAACATGATAAATTACAGAGTAATTTGCTCATTTATTTGCTAATGCTAGTGCTGTTTTTTTTTTTGTTTGTTCTTTTACATATCTGCATGTGTCCAGTATCAGATCATAAGTGATCTCAGAGCAGTGAAAGCAGAGCCAGCAGCTTGTCTAGCATGCTGGTCTCCTGTGAAAGACCAGAGATTTATACAAACTAGAAAGAGCTGCTGACTTCTCAGCTTGACAAGCTCAAGTTTTTTTTAAGAGGATGTGGACACGTTCATAAAAGTAACAGAAATTATTGAATCCTATGGCTCCCTATCAAGCAGAGTCAAGCTATGTTCCAGAGACAATAGTCAGTTGCAACTAAAAGGTGGTGGCAATTTGTTGGATAGAGGCAAACAGGCAACAGGATATGCTTTACAGGACTGAATGTTTGAGGTGTAAGGAGAGAGACTGCTTTCACTTTGGTTTGTTATATTGATGTCTATTTTTAGACTTCAGTGGGCAAGAACTGTCTGCCTTGCTTGCCCTCAAAGAACAACCTTGGTGTAAATATAGGCTGAGATATAGCTCTTGAGAAATAGTATTTTTAGTTTTAGGATAATTAGCCATGCGAATCTGGAAGTGGATAGCCTGGTAAGAGCAAGTCTGGTGAAACCTGTAGATTTTAAAGATCAGCTAAAGAGAAATTGGAAATATATCTAAATAAGGGTATTTTTCTTTAGTTCATGATCAAACCATGATACAGAGATAATGCTTTGAAAAGAAAAATCCTCCCTAAGATAGTAAGGGATTCAAAATGAGCCTATCATTTTTAGTATTTATTACTTTAATTGTCGAGTTACATGTTTCTTACCTTGATGTAGATGAATCCTTCTCCTTCCTCATGGTTATTTCTTCTCCAAACACAGAACAACGTGACTGCGAGGAAGTCCACACCTTCTCCGAACGACCAGTTGCTGTCTTTCACCACGGCTGATGTGAGGACAACTCTACGTAGAGTCAACCCACGAAAAGCTGCTGGACCAGACAACATTCCTGGGAAGGTGCTCAGAGAGTGTGCAGACCAGCTAGCAGAGGTCTTCACTGACATCTTCAACACTTCTCTGAGCAGCACCGTTGTTCCTACATGCCTCAAGACCACCACCATCGTTCCTGTGCCAAAGAAGTCCTCTGTATCCTGCCTCAATGACTACCGCCCTGTTGCACTCACACCTATCATCATGAAGTGCTTCGAGAGGCTCGTCATGAGACACATTAAGACCCTGCTGCCACCCACTCTGGACCCCCTGCAGTTCGCTTATCGTCCCAACCGTTCCACAGATGACGCCATAGCCACCACCCTTCACCTGGCACTCACTCACCTGGACAATAAGGACTCATATGTTCAAATGCTGTTCATAGACTTCAGTTCAGCATTCAACACCATCATTCCTCAGCACCTGATCAGGAAGCTGAACCCACTGGGCCTGAACACCTCCATCTGTAACTGGATCCTGGACTTTCTGACTGGGAGACCTCAGGCAGTCTGGATCGGAAATACTACCTCCAGCACCATCACGCTGAGCACTGGAGCTCCCCAGGGCTGTGTGCTCAGTCCACTGCTGTTTACTCTGCTGACTCAAGACTGTGCAGCAATGCACAGCTCAAATCACATCATAAAGTTCGCTGATGACACGACTGTGGTGGGTCTCATCAGGAAGAACGATGAGTCAGCATACAGAGAGGAGGTGCAGCGACTAACGGACTGGTGTAGAGTCAACAATCTGTCTCTGAACGTTGACAAAACCAAAGAGATGGTTGTGGACTTTAGAAGGACGAGAGGTGATCACTCACTGCTGACCATTGATGGCTCTACCGTGGAGATCGTCAAGAGCACCAAGTTCCTCTGTGTTCACCTGGCAGATGATCTCACCTGGTCCTACAACACCAGTTCCATCACAAAGAAAGCCCAGCAGCGTCTCTACTTTCTAAGGAGACTGAGGAAGGCACATCTTCCATCCCCAATCCTCACTATGTTCTACAGAGGAACCATCGAGAGCATCCTGAGCAGCTGCATCACTGTCTGGTTTGTGAACTGCACTGTGGCTGATTGCAAGTCCCTACAGCGGATAGTGAGAACAGCTGAGAAGATCATTGGTGTGGTTCTTCCTTCCATTACAGACATTCACACTACACGCTGCACTCGCAAAGCACTCAGCATTGTGGGTGATCACACACACCCCTCACACACACACTTCCAACTTCTGCCGTCTGGGAAAAGGTATCGAAGCATTCGGACCAGAACATCCAGAACCTGCAACAGCTTTTTCCCACAAGCTATCAGACTTCTCAACAATCTAGTCTGAACTGGACACACACACACACACACGCACACACTTTCAATGACAAAAACACTCTTCAGTGTTTGTCCCCCCAACCCCCCACCCCCACACCCATAATTATTGTCTACAGTTTCATGTTTGTCTGTATTGTTCGTATTTATTGTGTACTGTCTGGCGCCCTTGCACATGTTCACACAAGAGCACTTTAATGTTTACCGTTTACTGTTGTGTGTATTGTTCTATGTAGCACCTTGGTCCCGGAGAAATGTTGTTTCGTTTCACTGTGTACTGTGTATATGGTTGAAATGACAAATAAAAACTCTTTAACTTTAACTTTAACTTTAACAAACACCCCAACACTCTCTGTTCTTAACTTTACCCAGCAAGCAAAACAAAGCTAATAAAAAGGGTATCTAGCTGACATGACCAGAAACCAAATTATACAAAGTCTAGCACTGTGTAAATCATATATGATATATATGATAATGATTGAATGAATGAAAAGAACTCAAGTGTGAGTCAGGTCTTTTTTGGTTGTCTCACGCATCATAGGCTAGGCTTTCTGTTTGACTCACCAAACTCTCTTTAATAAGTTATACAATAAAGGCACCAGGGTGGCTCAGTGGATGAGCAGGTGTCCATGTACGCCACATGCCTGTGATGCAGGCGGGCCAGATTGGCATCCAACCTGTGGCCCTTTACTACGTGTCTTCCCCTGTATCACTCTTCCAACTTTCCCCATGTCTTCAATGTGCACTATTTAGTAAAGGCAAAAAGGCCTAAAAAATTTGTTGTAATATGCCTAGAACCTTCATTCTTGGTCATACCAGACTACTACTGAGATAAATGCAATACTATTGAAAAACAGTCATACTGTTAAATACATTCCTCATGTCCCTGACTTATTTGCTCTTTTTTTTTTCTTCAGGCATATGTGATAGGGTTGGGTACAAAGGCACAACTAGAATGGAAAATGTTTTCCTTTTCCCGAGTCGAAAGGATCTAGTGTTACACTCTTTTTCACTGTAGCTCATTATTAGGAAGCGTTAACAAGTCTGTGTTCAGGCAGAGGGGAAATAAGTACACAGTAATTGACTCCTGGCCTCTCTCATCACATTAGCGACCCAATAAAATGGGCTCTGCTTTCACAGGCATGCAAGATGAGTGAGGGAACATGCTTGTCTCATTTGTCATCAGAACTGCCTCAAATAAGGCCTCAGCAGATGAACCATGAATTGAACTTGCATTTTATAATAGACTCATTGGGTGTGGATCTCTCTCTCTCTCTCTCTCCCTCTCTCTGTCTCTCTTTATCTGTATCTTTATTTTCTCTCTATCATCAGATGCTGTGAGTAAAGCAGCATTTGCATGACAGTGTTTCACAGCATAAAACACCAGTTTAAGATTCAAATGCACACATAGACTGTATTTATGCACACACAAACTATGACTTGAATGTCAAAGGC
Organism: Pterophyllum scalare; assembly: GCA_024447675.2. NCBI lineage: Eukaryota > Metazoa > Chordata > Actinopteri > Cichliformes > Cichlidae > Pterophyllum > Pterophyllum scalare. The sequence continues at coordinate 102,117 of JAMQGT020000486.1, read as the reverse complement.
ATGTCAGTGCAGAGCACAACCACAGTCTGGTAGCAGCTGAGGCTGCCGTGTGTCTGAGCAGACTCCTTAGAAGCAGGCAAGGGTGAGGGTGACAGCGTCAGCTTGGCTTTCCTAATGAATGTCTCACTTCCTGCGGCACACTTCCTTCACTCACCCCTTGCAGGCACCTACCACCCCACCGCCTACGGGCCCAACATCTCACCGGTCGACAGCTAGTGCCATCGTTGGTATGACCTCATGGCCTCCCAACCTCGCCAGCGGAGCCAGTGTCACTTTGGTTTTGGCAAATGCTGGGGTTCTGGGAGTGGTGTCAGGTCATTGTGAAGGATAAATAAATTAATAGAAGTTAATGAGAGACAGAGTAGCACCAGAATGAAAACTGGCAAATTAGTGCTTGTTTTTACTGTGTCTTTAGAATTTCAAAAGAGTAAGACATTGCAGAACACAGTATGGCACTGTTAGTCCAATAACTTAATAAGTTATACCATAATTACTCAAATATTTCTAGTTGCAATATATATAAATAAAAATTATACTACCACAGTCCAAAGACATGCAGGCAAAGTGAACTATAACTGCTTTTGTATGCACAGTAGGATTGGTAACATGTCTAAGTTATCCCTCACTTTGCACCCAGTACATGCTGTGATGTGCTCGAGCAACCTGAAGCCCTAAATAGATGCAGAAAATAGTGTGGTCAAAGTATTTTCTTATTTATTTAAGTTTTATTTATATTATTTAAGGTTATGAAAGGACACGTGACTTTAGGCCAGTATCAAACAGTGATGAGATAATTAAAACCTTTTTTAAAATTAAAAGACAAAGCCAAACTTACATTTTCTTTTTTTAAAAAAAGTTTAAAGACAATGTGGAGAGTTCAGACTTTAATCTGTGCTACATTGCATAATAATATGAATGGACAGTACCAGGCTAGCGCACACACACACACACACACACACACACGCACACACGCGCGCGCACGCACACACACACACACACATAAACAGGCATTCACATAGATTTGGTTGAATGCATCCCACGCAAACTGCATGCACTGTTGCAAACTTTGCATAAATTACACCAGCACGGCATTTGTTTTATTTGGTCACTGACAGGTCATGCAATTGATCAGACCTACTCTTTTCCTCTCTACTTCTTCTTCATCGTGTTATATACCTCTCTAACTTTCCCTTTTCTGATTGCTGGTTTTCAATGTTGTTATTCAATGTGTATTTCTCCCATCTCCCCTACTTGAGCAAGGTGACAATTACAGGGTTTCCAAGCTGAGAGGAGACACTCATCAACAGCTATAATCTGTGGGGACCCCTGTCACACACACACACACACACACACACACACACACACACACACACACAGCATGCATGACCATCCTGCTTGTATAGCATCCACATTCAAAGCCAGATACAGCACACAGGCTTACACACTCACACGCACACACACATTTTACCACCCCCTCATGTCCCATGCTGTTCCTCACTCACAAGTGGAGCAAGCAAATCCAGAGGCATGACAGACAGACAGACATATCATTATCCAAGCCTTTCCATCAGTTTGGTTGTCTGATGATAGCAGGGATGAGGACCACAGTCCCATGATACTCTTAATGCAACTCTGTGCATACTAACAAATACTCAGATACTCACACATTCTGTAAAGCCCATATCTACCTTTCACCTCAGTTTTTGCCACTGGTCTGCAAAGTGCACAATTTATCACTTAGTCCAAACTTTTAATAGAAGAAACAGGAAAAAGAGTAGACGCAGTATGTTATTTAAGCAATGACTAGTCATAAAGTCCTCTCAAATGGTTCAGCAACCCTACTGAAGTAAAAATCAGGCTCTGTCAGCATGAGGAAAACTACAAGTGTTAGTTTTTTCCAGCCGCTCTAAACTAACTTTTCAAATCTTTAAAAATGCAAAACTCTTTTCCACTCCCTGTCTCCCCTGTCCTCTGTCCTCTCCTCTGTTCCTGGTGTAGACCCTGTCTGGACCTAAACAGGAAGGGTGTGGCGCTGAGGTGGCACACCAGGGTCGCGACCTGGCCTCCCTCCCATCATTAGAGCCTCCAGCTGGGCCAGGACTTCCGTTGATGTGGTCCACCGAGGAGGGGAGGCAGGGGAGGGACATCCCTTTAATTGTACCCTAGGTCATAGCGAAAGGAATGTCTGAGGTCTGAGGCCTTGTTACACACACACACACACACACACACACACACACACACACACACACACACACACACACTCATCTACAGACACTCAAATACACACTCGCTCTCTTGCTGTTTCTTCTCTGTCTCTCGTTGTTCTCATGTTCTCCACCTCCCATACACCCCTGTGGAGAAGGCCACTAATTGGCACATTGGCTGCCAGTGTGGGTGTGGAGGGAATGTCAGCACGCCACGCCATAGCATGGAACCCACAGATATCTCAAAAGCAATATAGGAACCCTGGGGAGAAACAGAGAAGATAAAAAGCATCTTACATCACAGCTTCCTTTGACCACTACATAATAAAAAGCAGGTAAAAAAAAAAAAAGGAAAAAAGAAAGATGTAATGCATTAATTCAGCATACTAAAGTTGCAGGCACATCTGTAGCAGTAGTACTGGTACAATATGATGTGAGAAAATGTATTTTTAAAAATTTCTCATTACAGTTGCTTCACATAATAACATTTAACATTAAGGAAAGAACAGGTCCAGAGCTAAGTTCCTGTTCTATGGTAACTTTAGATTAAGTAAATTTCATCCAAAACATTAAAAGAAGACTTTATCATCATTACCAGGCACAAAATAAAACTCTTGTCAACTTATTAATTTTTTTGGCACTTTATTTATTTATTTATTTAGGACATCATCCTCTTGTTTACTCACTGTATGCATTGTGAAATACCCCAACTGTGAAAAAACTTCATGGATAAATAAAGGAAATCCAAGTTTTAGTCTTGTTAGTTAGTCTTATGGTTTCACAGTCTACATACCTAAAGTGAAAGATAAAACAACGAAGAGTATAACACTGGAAGGTGTTAAGGTGTTTTCTACTTCTAGTTATCTCATTGCAGATAGCCTTTGTTTTTTCATCCTCTATAGAACTACATCAGTTTATGCTTCTGTATAGTATTAGTGTTTGCTGTCTCTTTTTATCTCTTGCTGCATCTCAGAAAAGAAGGTCCCAAAACAAGATATGTGATACATTTGTATCATTAAACTAACTCAGATTATCAGCTCAAAGCAAACCAAAACAAAACAAAATCCCCACCACAGCTGAAGATCAATGTAAAACAATGGCAGTTCTTCAATTTCAGACCACTAGAAGGAGACTAGGTAGCAGAGCCAGCAAAAAGACAAAAATAGAGTGGTGATGAGGGCTGGTTAGAGTGGGTGGGAGGATGGGAGTGGGTCACTATTGGTGCATTTGAACTTGCGGTAAGCTGAGGTGCAGGGGGGCCCAAAAGGAGGGAGGGCAGGTCAAGGACTGATAGCCCACAGGGCTGGTGGAGCCTCGGCCCATGGAGCATGCAGCCAACTTTCCAGTCAACACATGAGTCAGTCAGCAGAGATGCGCCCAAAATAAATGGCTTCCCTGTTCCAGGCGGAACCACACCCTCTCGTGGTTTCTTGGAGGGCAGCGTGGGCAGGCTGGGCGACCGCCCCTCTGGGGTTTCTGGGGCTTCTGGGGCTACGGATGAATCTGAATGAGGGAGGTAACAGAGGTAGAGAAGGGGATAGAGGGAGTGGGTGGTGAGTAGGGGCTGTGAGGAGCATGGGGGCGTGTTTAAGGTCCCAAATTGGCAGCATTGGGGTGAGGAGCTGGCAACTCCTCAGTCTTTTCATTGTTTATTGTTTACCCACACCGCGGACAGTAAACAATGGCACACCCACTCTTTGGGCAATCTGCGGTGGAGGCTGGAGGTGAAGCTCCCAACCTTTCCGATTCCAACACACCACTGGGCCTTTATGGATTGAATTAAAATCTCATTTGCTGTCTTTTTCTATGCCGTGTTTTTCATTAAATTCTCCACACACACACACACACACACACACACACACATATATATATATATATATATATATATATATATATATATATATATATATATATATATATATATATATATATATATATATATATATATATATATATATATATATATAAACAAAATTCCTTCTATCTCGTTCAGTCTCCCTCTTTCTGTGTTGGTGCCTCTCTCTCTCTGCCTGTCTTTCTCTGTATTCAAGTCCCTGAGTGATGGTCAGATGCTGACTCTCTAAAATAGTGTAAAGAAAAGGGTAACGCTTAAGTTGGACCCTGACAGTACACCAAGGTGTTTGGCCAGTTCAAGGTTAGATGCCCTGTTGACACTTGCCGTTCATTTGTTTTCTTATGGTTTCTTTCAGTCCCTCACGCTCTGTCTTTCTATGTGTATGTGTGCATGTCCCCAACCGTGATGGGTCTCGTTAGCTGTCAAGTGTCATCTTTATTAGCGCTCTCGGTGAGTCAGAGGAATGACAAGAGAGAGCCAGGAGTCGGTCTTTCATTACCCCTGGCGACGGAAGTGTCATTCTCTCCATCTATTATTCATATTCTCTTTAATTTAACCAGGTAGAAGTAGCCTTACAGCCCAGCATTCACAGATATAGTGAGTCACCCCAGCAAGACAAACACGGACATGGACTTCTTCTTCTTCTTTTTCTTTTTTCTCTCTTTTTTTTTAAAGCCATTTCCACTAAGACAGTCTGCTTACTGACTGTCAGAACACATAGCAATTATATGTTAGACTCCAGGCTTCAAGGCTTGAAAAAATTGTAAACATATGAGCACCATCTTTTAAAAATATTGTGTACAGTCAGTCAAAAATTCATCAAAACATTTCTATTGACAGTATAGTCAGTTCAAACTTTGAATTCATGAACGGCTTGATGTGATTTATATTAACACAAAGGGCTAAAGCTTTTCTATGTTTCATGCTTAAGAGGAGAAAATGCTAATCATTGCACAATTAATTATATGAATATGATAACATATAACAACATTGTTATTTTTCTCTTTTGTTTGTTTCTTTTTTTCCAGACATTTCTTAAATTTGCTTGGGGAAAAAAATCTTTAGGGAGTACCTACCTTGCCTACATTAGATAAAAAAGATCAAACTGCAAGCATACACTCTTTAATGCAAAACACACACACACACACACACACACACACACACACACACACACACACACACACACACACACACACACACACACTCAAACACACACACACACACACACATGCAAGCAAACAAGCATAAACAGACACTCAAAATCGACTCAAAACCACCCAGAACACACACTGACTAAAGCCTTTAGGAGCTCCAACTTCTCAAAGTTGGAATGATAAGAAGAACAAGGAGAGCAGAAAAGAGTGAGACAAAGGAAAAAAGAAAAAGAGATAGAGAGAGAGAGAGAGAGGGAGGGAGGGAGAGATAGAGAAAAACATTATATTTGCTAGCCTAGAATTAGAGCGTGAATGTATTGTCACTCAACTGAATGTTGCAAACTCCAGGTTCCCTCAAAAACAGGGACGTCTCCCTCACTGCCTTTTCCCCCTGAGGACTGGGTGCGTTTGGGGAGATAATTGACGAGTCCCTTGGCATGCAGTCAGTGAACGAGCACCACACTGAGCGACTCACAGCCACACAAAGCTCCCTTCAGTGCGTGTATGTCAGTGTGTATGGCAAAACAACAAACTGGAAGGGAGTGTGCGTATGTTTATGAGTGCATGTATGTAAGTGTGGAAGTGTCCGCGTGTGCCCGTGTGTGGTGTGTGTTTATCAGAGAAGGAGGAGGAGAATGGGATGATTATTCCTTTCTTTGTGTCGCGTAATCCATTTCTGCTAAGCTTGAGAGAGCACCCAGGAGTAATGAGAGATGAACCTGAAACAGCCAGACTCTATGAATACCGTTCCGAGGAAAGGCCTGTGCGTTTTCCTTTTTCTTTCCTTTTGCCTCTCTCTCTTCCTTTCCTCCACTTCTCTATCCTCATGCCTGTGGAATACTTCTGTTTGACTAGCAACTGTTGTGTCTGAGCCGCTTTCTGAAACTATAAGACAGCTATGTCAAATCTGGTGTGATAGATTGAATGCCAGATTTTTTTTCCCCCTTCCCTTCCGTCTTTTGTCACCAAAGAGCCAAATGCTTGCCAGACTAGAGGAATTGTAGGTATCACAGTCATGTTCAAGAGGAAAGTTTTAATTGTTTACAGGAAAAGTTCTGTTGAGGTGCCAAAGTAAAGTTGGAATCGGAGTCTTCTATTTAAAAAGCTTGGCCGTCGTTACCGGTGATTTTTGAAGTTTGAAATGACAGGCCACAACGTGTAATACCGCCTGAGTATCTGCAACATTTTCTATGTTGTCTGCTCTTAAATCTTGGTCATTGATTGGTCATTAGCAGTGTGGTATTCATTTTAAGATACACTGACAATAGGTGCAGAGCAAAATACAGACTGAATCTATGCCAGTATTATAATGATTAATTAGCATTTTGCTGTTTTAAATATGTGTCAAATGTGGTAAAAGTTGCAGCATAGATCCCCATTTTTATTCTAACTCCCCTCAAAAAAAGAAAAAAAAACATTGCTAATTTATCCTTGAATGTCCTGTCATTTCAATGAAATGCTCTATGTTTTCTTCACTGTACACCAATAAATCCAGCTGTTGGATTATGTTGAAATAATAAATGCAAGCTTTAAAAGGAAAAGACTCAAATTTTCGGCTTTAGTTTTTAAGTAACACTAAATAGAAAAACCCATAAATACGTATCCGTGTTGTTCCAAACTACAGAACCCGTTCAAAAGCTGAGCTTCCTGTAAGAACTGCCAAACTGACGCTATAAATACTCACAACTGGCCAGCCTGCTTGTATGTCTGTTTACATGGTCAACATTTCAGCACGGCTTCTATTTATTCAGTTAGTTTATTTATTAATTTTGAAGTCGTTGTGCAAAATGAAACTGTCTGATGTCGCTCTGTGCTTATTTCAATATGCAGACATTTAAAGTTGTTGGGTTTTTCCCCCCTCTCGATTACAGCTCTAGCCTTCTTCATCCCAGGTAAAGCAGATTTCCTCCAGTAATTTGATAGATCTGAAAACGAACAGCAATTAATTTTGATGTGTGGTTAAATAAAATTTGTCTGTTTAAAAATCACAGTTTGTACTCATAAGAGGAAAAGGGAGAATCCAGCCAGACATGACAAGAAACAATGACACAGGGCCAAGTTTCCTAATATTCTGACTGGAACCATAAATACTTCTGCTAACAGATTGAGGAAGCTGTCATATCCACATTTGCCCGGGGACAAATTAATTCATAGGAAAATAAAAAGAACAGGCCGACACATAAGAGGATGTCTCAGCGTCACACATACATATTAGAAAGACTATGAGGATCACTGTGTGAATCACTGAACCATCAAGTGACAACAATAAGATAAAGATGGACACTTTTATAACCTTCAGTTTTGCATAAAGCCTGTAGATAAGGCAGACTGAACAGAGAGAATATGTGCAAATGTTTGTCTGATGTTGACTGTTTCTGCATGAATTTCTGGGTGTGTATGTGTGTGCGCACTGACATATGCGTGTGTATGTGAAAGAGAAAGTGCATGCCAGCAGAAGATTCAGCTGCGAGTGCAGTAGGCTCTTGCACTCAGTCAGTTTGTCCCTGCTGTGTACGCTCCCACCCAACGCCTCCATTCCCGACCCCCTGCAGAGACCTCTGATTGCCGTGGAAACAGCACTTAAGGAGAAAATTAGGATTGCCTCCTCCCTAATTTAAAAGTAAGGCTTAATTGGTTTCATTTATTACAGATGGAAATGCAAAATAAATGTTGTGGTATCTGATTTCATAGGTGTTCTTTTTTTATTTGCTTAGAGAGATGAGATGAAAATAAACAAATCAAACGACAACTTAAATGAAGTGGAGCAGCTACTGCCGAGCAAGTGTTGCAGAAGACATAGAGAATAAGCAATGCAAAAAGACAGACTAACAGCCCCCCCCCAAAAAAAATGTAGACAAACAAAACCTGTACAAGTTTAGAAGACATGCAATGGACACCCGCAAACACACATAAAACTATGCAGCGCTTCATAGAAACACCCTTTAAGGTACACTCAAGAAGGCTGAGTGTAGAGGTGGAAAATTACTGCTCTGATCCGACCTCCTCATGCACAATCAAGACTCAAGCCGGTGAGTTTGGTGCAGGTATATTTATCTCTTGTGGCATTTAAACAGACATGCAGACAGAGTTGAATAACACAAAAAAATTCATTTTCATACACCGTGCTGCTTGAACAGCAACATGTTCCCTGTGTGCTCACGCATGTATATTTTGCGTGCACCTTTTGGCATGCACGTGCCATTTAAATTATACATCAACATCTTTGACGTGGTCATTAACACCACTTTAAAGCACGGCTCTCTTCTCCGGTCATTTTCATCTCTCTGTAACATTCTCTAGACCTCGGGTCTGTGAGATCGCACCAGGAGATGACACTAGTCAGTGGTCACTTCTCTCTCACTGACTGGTTCTGTGTTGAACCATAACCACACCATTGCCACACAACGTCCCAGGGCCAGGTGAGCTTACCACTATCCTCGGCACAACGCAAATATTGCTCTAGTCTTTCTTCTGTACATATGCGCACAGGGGGCAAGCAGCGGGGCATGAGTGGTTAGTTTATTTCTGGATGTATTCATTACACAGTGAAAGGGTTGCAGTTGGGGCTAGGCAATTGTGGCGCCAGCGTGTGATTGTGGCAAGACAGCCTGACCGCTCAAAAATGGCTGAGCTAACAGGGACAGGAGAGCAGACGAGCTTTACACTTGCAGTCTTTGGCAAGTTTCAGTCTCCTTGCCACCCCCCCCCCCCCACACACACATCTACCAACACACCTTATGATGATTATTTACCCCACTGAAACCACTATACGCTGAGACAGTTGACAAAAAAGCACCAGAGAGAGAGAGAGAGCACAAAAGGGCAAGAAGAAGAAAGAGGTTGCGAGATCTAAAGTGGAGAATCTGAGTCTTTTCTGCCTTTGCGTTGAAACAGGCAACTTCAGACGAGACAGCCACCAAGCAATCTTGGCAATCACATACTCTTCCACAAAGAAATAATAAGCAGCAACTGGAGAGCGCGCGAGAGAAATTGTGAGAGAAAGAGAAATGGGAGGGTAAAAAGTGAGAAATGGATAGAGTTAAGAGAAACTACTTCTTTGTAGAAGTAACTATGCTCAACCTCCCAATGTTGAGAGAGCAAGAAGTTTATTTGATGGCTCTGTACGTTTGAAATGGTGAAAAAACCTGCTCCTGTCACCTTTGCCTTTCTGTGGCCTGTGTTGCTGAGGGTGTTTCACTCTGAGTTGTTGTGTAGCTGTTTTGTGATGAGAACACCCTGAGGGAGACACAGTGGGACACAGGGTGTTAGGGTTCAGCTGTGTTTGCTTGCTTACAACCCGAGGAAGAAGAAAAAAAAAACAAAACACAGACATAAAATCAATGATGAGACTGTTAGTGGAGGTTTAAAAGAGAACGTTTAGACAGGATCCCTGGGTGGAAGGTGATGTAGTTGCAGTTTGTAAAAAGCATGTGATCCAACTCTTCACTGCAAAAGAGTGTGGGGCAAAAAAGCGTCTGTGTGAAATTGTGGTTTTGTGTGAAAACATATAGGAGTGATTGAGCCAGGGGATGAGTGAGCTTGAGAGCATGTGTTGATCTGTTTTTTAGGTATTTATGTGAGGTGTAAGGGTGAAGGGGTGGGGAGTTGAATGCCTGTGTGTTTGTGTGTGTGTGTGTGTGTGTGTGTGTGCGCGTGTGCGCGCGTACATGCGCATATGCGTACAAATGCTAGTGCTCTGGTTATCTTTTCTGTGTGTGGTTTAGAATGATAAATCACATCCCATTCTTTAACAGTGACAGCTCTTCGTGGCAGCAAATCTGATTCTGGCCTCTTAAATGAAGACATGTGGTTGAACGGAGGCTGTGAGATCTGAGGTTTGCGATGCCTCTCAAAGAGAATGTCTGAATGGGCCTTTTGATAAGAAAACAGCTTGAAGCCATCCCACACAGGCATGAAAACAGCATGCACCTCCCGTGCGAGAGCCAAACAGATTGGAGGGGATGTGATGTTGGATCTGTTCCTATTACCCAATGAGCCAAGTGCGCAGAGTGATTGACAATGATTAAGTGTAAGAGGGTATGCTAGTGTCATTCCCTGAAACATATTTCCTATGTGTCAGTGTGTAGGAGGGTTGGGCAGAGCCTGTCCATCAAAAAAGACAGGATGAATACGCCGTCCCTGTCATTTGCAGATCTTATCACTCTGGATCAAATTACTGTCTGTCGGGATACCTGAAGCATTATCTGATGTTTCCCCTCCGCGATGGTAAAGTGTGCTTTTTTAAAGTGCAGTTCAAGCACGACAACAAAGGGGTGTATATCACAGACAAATAAAACTCCTCCAGCTTTGGAATGTGATCGTCCAAGTTTCAACTTGGAATCTGCGGTGCAGTCTCTGCCAAGTTTCAGGAAAGCAGCGCTTGTTGACAAATTGGTTGAATCGTGATCAAGGCACCTGCCACATTAAGAACCTGAAACAGGCACCATTTGGCAGTTCACAAGGTCACTCGTTCCGTGTTGAGGAGAGGAAGCATGTGCCAAGTTTTTCCTTTCAATCATATCGTGCATGCAGAGATTAGCACCTACTTTTGCAGGGTTGGTTTTGGATCAGATGTAACAAAAAAACGTATTTATAGGTGGAACCCTTTCACGGCTGTTCTCTAATTCACTTCCTTTATGCGCCACACAATTTTCATTACAGCTACATCACCTTGCAGTCTGTGCTTCAGCTCAGACTATAAGGGTAAGACCACAGGAGTACCCACTCTCGGTTACCTGCTTTTCAGTATTAATGCCCTGCTGGGCTCGGTGCATACTATATGTTTTCCCTAATTGCAACTGCATAGCAAAATATAAACACAAAATGGAAGTGGTTATGGCGGTTTCACAGCGTACTGGCGCTGTAATGCCTTTATTTATTTCTAACGAGCTTCTAAGTGAATCTTAAGATATCATACAGTGGAGTGGCTTCCAAGAAAATATCGGGGTTAATATTGTGCTCCTTCCCATATGTATAATTTGTCTGTTTCGCCAGGTAATTTTCAAACTTCAATGAATAAAATATATATTGTGCACAAAATAAACTCTATCCATTGCATTCATTAAAAAAAAAAAGTCAAGAATTACTGGTGTGTGGTTATAGAACTGCAGTATAAGCTATTATTACAATTATGGCAAGAAAAATCCAATACATAAGTAATGATACAATCAACAACACAATGTATCGCAGTAGATGCCAGGACACAAAGAAACATTTAAAAAAAATGTTTTTTAATTCTCTTGCTGATTTGAAGCAGACAGCACACTTTCACTCACTGCACATGTTGTTTTCATGACAAATCACCCATGCTTGATTTGGAGAAAACATTTGGAGGAAAGTTTAATTTTCTGCTTAACAGAGACTTAAATGTATGCACTATTTAATTAGGAAAAACAGAAGATGTGCCATCCAGGGAGCCTCAGGACAAGAGTAAGAAACAACAAAAAGGATGATGAAGAGGAGGATAGTGAAGGAAGTAGCAACAGTTGCAGACAGATGCTTTTTTTTTCTTCCTCCATGAGCTTTCTCTCAGGTATGTTGAGAAGCAGCATGCTGCTGCAGCGGCAGCAACAGCAGCAGTGTGTCTTTGGCTGACCTATTTAGGTAATTGCACTCTTCATTTAAAAAACTCCATCTGTAAGAGAAATTATACTTCCCCAATGGTATCTAGGTAACATGATCTCCCTACGGCGGACTAATTGCATGGCATGATAACCTCATAGGCTCGGCCTGTTTAATTTTTCATCTCTTTTCAAATAATTACGGATCAGTAGAGAGAGGTATTGATTTGATTCATTAACTTCCTACACTGTGCCAAGGTTAACGATTACACGGATCCCCAATTACTCGGTAAAGATCCACTGGTCTATCTGATTTGATTGGCTTCCACTTTATTATTGGCAAAGGTTGTCCTGAAGCAGCAGGGACGAAGGAGCAGACGTACTGTAAGTGCACAATGCCTTCCAGTTATGAGCACATTATTGACAAGTAAAATGAAGGTCTGCAGCTGAATAATCTGCTTTAGAGCAGACTACAGTAATATTTTCTATGGAGAATTGTATTCCCCTTAAGATGTGCCTTTCCACCACTGGCATCTTTTACAGATGTTTGATGGGAAGTTGTACATTTTAGCCTGAAAGCGTAGCATATTTTGCTGAGAAATTGAGAACATTTCAATAAATGAGTCTTGCAGCAGCAGTGGGATTCACAATTCCACCTTGCACTTTGCTCAAACACCTGCTGTGCGCCACTTGTGAACAAACAGGTCTTTAGAAGACACAGGGCCTGAGGCAGGGTGAACAGGCAGAGGCAGCAGCTGACGTTTTGACTCCAGGGTGTCTTAATGTGCAAAAGAAAGGTTGGAGGGCTTTTATTGAAGGCTAATGTAATGATTCCACATTATATGCATTTACAGTACATTGTCTAGTAAACCAGTGGAGAGAGTGTGTGTGTGTGTGTGTGTGTGTGTGTATTTTTAACATGAACAGCAGTTTCTTTTCCAGTGGTTTGGAGGGCATCCCTTCAGCTGTGTATAACTCCACTTTCCACACTGCATTCAGTCTCCTGCATTTCCTGTGAGATCAGCAGATTTCTAAGAATATTTTGTTCAGATTTTTCTATACACAACACCGGAACTTGTGTGTTGAACAGGTTTCCAATAAAACCCTGTCTTACCATAGACGAGTGTGTCCGTAACTTCAAGGATGATTTGAAACAGACATGAGGACATTAAAATGACTGAAAAGTCTAAACGATTTCCTCCCATTAAGTTTCCTTTCCCTTCTCCTTCCATAATCATTTCTCTTATTTCCGACACCTTACGTTAGGAAAAGGGAGGAAGCTTGTCTTCACACATCCACAAATGAATTACATTTCTCCTTCATCACATTCAGTATGAAAAAAAAAATAATAAGAAAGAAAAGAGTTGCAGAAAGTCCTGGGTTTCATACATCTAAGTGGTGGCCATTTCTTGTTGTCCAGTAGGGGCAATTTTGAGTCAGCTCTATTACGTCCACAGTATATCTTTATTTTCCTTTTGATCACACTGTGGGGTATGTGCTAATCTACCCCCTGCCATCACCCTTTGCCTCATTTTCCATATATATGGCCAGTGCTTAAAAACATTCACAGGCACATACACTGTTTAGTGAGCTCACCTGCTCAGTATCCGTTTGTCTGCAGGCTCTTCTAACCTTGTTATGTTTGACGAGCATGTGTAGAAGAGTGCAGAAATGCTTGTGTGTCTTTGGATGTCTGCGTTTATGCTGCTTTAGTTCTTGTGATGCAATAGAATAGCATCACAGTGTAAGTGTAAAATGATTTGGTTGGGTGGCTTACCACCAACATTCTCTTAAGAAAGGGGAAATTTTCTATGCTGTCCCTTACCTCTGGATGACATAAGTGTACTGAGGAGGGCCTTACCCAGTGCAACCTTGGAATGTCCCTTAAATTTTAATCAAAATGCACCCTTGAAATGGTAGGCTGTCAAATTTTCTCTTTGATTCCACATACATCGTCATTCTCACCATTTTCTCATTCATTCAGTTCCTTTTGTTCTTTCTGAATGAGCCTTTATTGGCAAACAGTGGAGACTCCTCAGACGGGCTAGACTTTCCATGGGGTATACTAACATAGACTCTGGGATCTATAGGGTCCAGAAGGGAAACCCGCTAACTATTCCCCCAGTCTCTGCTATGGAGGCTCATGTTGCCTTTCACCATCCATCTGTGGGCACAGAGAGAGAGCGAAGACAGGCCAGTCTGCTTTTATTTGCACAGCATTTCCATTCAGGGTGATGAGGCCTGCCAAGGTTTCACAGGTTCTGGTAATTTAAGCCTTGCTACTAGGGTCTCAGTAGTCTAATTTAGGGGGTTTAGACAGCAGGTCAGGGGCGTAGGAGCATTTTGGTTGAATGACTCTGAGTTGGCTTGGTCTGTCTCTCAATCAGATCCTTCATGAAGTAGACAGGAGGAGGAGAGCAGGGGCCACCACAGCCACTGCACAAAGTTTTTATCCCTCTGTTGCTTTCCTCTCACACTTTCTCCCTTTCCCTCTCTTTCTCCCCTGCATTGGGGTTCCACTGTACGTATAGTGCAGTAGCAGCCCCAGAAGGGTCGTTCTCAGGCTGTTGACATTGCAAAACTGTAAGTTTTAACAACTGTTTAAAGAGCACGGCTGGGGACACGGGTCTGTGACTCTGAATGTTTGGAGTGTTAACAGGGCCCTGGGTAGCACGGCCCAGCACAGCTCTTGAAGGGGATTCGGAATGACATGTTTGGAGGACATGTTTGACAAGCCTGGTCATTGTGGCTTAGTGTTTTTCCCACCCATGCCAACAGAGCTTGGACAGTGTTGGGTTCAATATCAGATCCAGGACACTACTCTAATGCCATGACACCAAAATTAAAAGTGATCTAATAACTGAAGGATCTCTGTGTGCATGAACCTACTCATTTGATGTTTTACACATTTGACCCCAAGAACGTCATCAAAGTTTGGCCCTCTGGACAACATTGAAGAGAATTCCTAAATGTTTCTGTGTCGTCTCCACATATAAACGTAAAGTCTGTTCTCATGCTGTCATGATATCGTTACACTGTACATCATCTAATGCTGTTATTTGGCTGCTTTAAATGTTTACTTTGACAGCCATGTGTGAGTGAGAACCACGGCTTAAACAAATGTTTCAGATTGTTTCTACAGTCTTAATTCGCTTCAGTTACTCTCTTAGCCCCATGCAAATACAAAACCTACATGTACTCCAGCACTGAGACAAACCTATAAGTCTTAAAGTGTTATTTCATGTGTATAAGTAAGAATACTTG
Organism: Pterophyllum scalare; assembly: GCA_024447675.2. Taxonomy (NCBI): domain Eukaryota; kingdom Metazoa; phylum Chordata; class Actinopteri; order Cichliformes; family Cichlidae; genus Pterophyllum; species Pterophyllum scalare. Next base: position 87,080 of record JAMQGT020000486.1, on the reverse strand, counting down.
AAGCAGGTGGAAATGTAAATAAAGTATATGACAATAACAATTCCAGGGAGCTTGAAAATCAATATGATGATCACCTTTATTCTTAAACACAGCCTAGAAAAACATTTTATAGTCTTCAGCAATAGTTCTAATAGAAATAGTTAGTGATTTTATCATTTTTATTGTGTTTATTGTGTTTTTTGTAAGCTGATCTTGAGAGTTTTGAAAGGCACCTATAAATTTTTTTTACTATTATTATTTTTATCTTGGCTACTTTGTTTTCTATTCTTTCTCAAGATCACCCCACACTGTTTCAGTCATGTTGAGGTCCGGGCTCTGGGGAGGCCAATCTACAGTATGACTTAACAGTTTCACCGTGTGCGCCACAGCATGTGTTTTGTCCTGTCTCCCTCCCCTCATCTCCAACCGGACACAGCAGGTGGCTGCCCTTCCCTGAGCCTGGAGGTTTATTCCTGTTAAAAGGGAGTTTTTCCTTCTCATGCTCGCCAAGTGCTTGCTCATAGGGGGTCATTTTGACTGTTGGGTTTTCTCTGTAATTATTGTAGGGTTTTTACTTTACAATATAAAGCACCTTGAAATGACTGTTTGTTGTGATTTGGTGCTATGTAAAATAAGTTGAATTGAATTTTCTGTCCAGCTATGTTTTCATTGCATTAGTGTTTGAGATCATCATGCTCAAAAATTAAGCTCTTGACAATCAGATACTTTCCTGATGGTACTCTATGGTGGATCCAAATCTGACGGTACTTTTTTGCATCCATAAGATCCCTAAGACCACTGGCTGAAATGCACTCGCAAACTATGATAGGGTACATAGAGCCCATAATGGCCAGGTACAAGGACTAAACTGAAAATCAGTGAAAAAGCAGCCAGTGTCCAAGTAAAATCTTGGAAGGATTTTCAGAACGCCTGAAAAACTATTGTTTGAGACCATTTTAAAAATTATCCTAATGCCTGGCTCCTTGGAAGCAAAATGCAAAGAAATTATGGGTGACTCAAGACTTTTGCACAGCACTGTAGATTCTTTAGTTATGGCTCTAAGATCAAAGCGAGCTATCAGCTCATCTAGAGTTAATGACTGGGAAAATTGGGTAAGTTTGCAACCCCTGCATCACCTTTGCCAGTTTCATTGTTGTGAGTAATAATAATAACAACAGAAGGAATGCTAAGGAAATAACTCTCTTTTAAAGCAACAATCTAACTGCCAACAGCCATGCAGCAGACCCAGAGAGATATTTGGATGAGGTTAATTTCAATAATGAGTGTAAATACTCTCCATGGCCTAGTCACTAACAATCCTCTCCATTGCCCGCTTCACATTTTATACAATCACTTAAGATTCTCAGCTGCATAAGTGTGCAGTTATGGTTTTATTGTCAAACTTTTTTTTCATTGACCTTACTTTCATTGCAAATACAATGCTTTAATAATTTCTGTATATTTTTGAATGCACAAGTTAATTGTCAGTCAGTGAAGTAATTTTAAAGTACAGATGGGCTAACTATATAATTACAGTAAATACAAACAATCTGGTACAGCCACCATCAAATCTAGTAGCAGCTTTCACAACAGAGTCTATTTTTGTCCATCCTGTAGGCCTCAAGTTACTCATTGATCTGATTTTTGAGTTCTCTTGTTCAGAATCACTGCAGTTATGTCCCTCTCAAGATCTGTACGAATTTGTCTAGGTTGCTCACTGCACCCCTAAAACCAACCTCTAAATCATATCTATGACATCTCCTCATCATTGGTTTGTTGCCAGTTTACCTCATGGCAAAATCCCATCTGAGTTATACCCCAACCTACCCCCACTTTATAGTTCCCAGTTCAAACATGGACAGCCTCTGGAAAGGTGCAGTTCAAGTTGTTTTCACTCAGATGTCTCTCAAATGCAGTATTAACAGACTAAAAAATACCTCAAAGACACATATCAGTTTCTAGTTTTGGCTAAAAACAGGGTGTAAGGGAGTAAAAACATTAGGAATCCTTTGTGAACTAATATCTTTGAAACTCTCCAGAGATGTGACAGAAATGCTTTCTATTCTTTTGATTAGCGCACTCTGAATTTTATTACAGAGCAAAGTTTATTGTTAGCAGTGAAGAATAGTTTTTATAAATACACAAAAGCTGGGAGAGTCTGACTGAAAGTTTAACTTAAAGTTTTCTTTAGCTTACTCCTGGATCCACTGAACTGCCTTTTTTCCAACATAAACATGCAGTAGCGGGATACAGTACATACTGTACCTATTTCACAACAGAACTTTAACTCCAAACCCGAACACTGTGGTGAACATTTATCAAGTTTCATTTTACACATGGACGCACAAAGAGCTCAGTGTTATGGGAGCCTACTGTAGGGGACAGACCTCAGAGCCCACATGATCTGCATATATATGCCCAAAACCCCACCATACTTATGTCAGGATATTTCTTCTTTACATCTGAGATACACTGTGGTTGAAGTGCCATATTTTGCACTGAGTTGAACTGAGGTGATGGTAAGTGTAAAAATAGTGTGAAGTTGAGTGAAAGAAAATAAAATCCCAAATCTACATTGTCTATTAAGATTTGATTGTCCAAAAAAAAAGATTACAAACAAAACTTTTTTTTATTTCCACATCCGACACTGTTTATGGCACACGAAATATGCATACCAACCCATGTACACACAATCTCATACACAATAAGTGGGAGACCCTTTTCCTCAAATGGGATACGACAATCCAATCAGGCATGAAATCATGCTAAAACAGAGTAAACACAGCCAATTACAGAGCATTTTGCTGGATGCTGATTAGCGCGTGTTCCCCGCAGGCTATAGTGAGGTAAACAGAAGCAGTGACCAACGGCGTGTTGACGTTCTCCCTTTACTTCACTTGCCCAACTGGATGAAGGATGACAAGTCAGCGTGCGTAATCTGTTGAAGGTAGAATAACAAATACCAAAGTGCCACTTCGGTTCCTCCGTCCCCCGGCAGCCGTTTCCACCCCTGGAGGGCAATTTGGACCAAGATTTATTAGACATAATTAACTGACTGTGCTGCTCCTGTCTTAGCCCTGATATTTAATTTGCTCACTTAAACAAAAGACAGTCAAATGGGATGCATACATCCTCAGCGAATGCCTTTTGTTAGACTTACTACTCTGTTTTCCCGATTCTGTAAAACTTAATGAAGTTTACATTGCTAACAAAAGATGTGGCAATGCATACAAACACTTATGGGACACTGCCTGAGAATAACACAGTAGTAACATAGATTTGTGTCACAAATATTAGATTAGATAACAAAAACAGTAATATTAACAATAAAATCAAATTTTTGCTTTAGAATAACATGCAATCATAATAGATCTTGATGATGATAGCCCATTACTTAGTATGTTCATGACTTACACTGTGAAGCAGATGCTAATAATGCATTTGGAAAATAGACTGCAGTATATTTAATCCCTTTCCTTGAAACAGGTCCTAACATATTTAACAATGTTTATTTAAGGATTAGTTTTGTTCGTGCCAAAGTCTGAGAGTGTAAGGTTTATTAGAACACAGATGACACAGTGAATATTTTGTGAAATTAAAATTTATGAAATTTATACCTTTTGAAATTTACAAATAGTACAATCTGTTTAACAACACTTGTGCAATGTCTCTGTCTGAAGCACCGTTAAACCACCTACAAACTTTACCCAAGACACCAACAGAGTTCAGCTTTTATCAGTCTACACTCACAATGTTCAAATATGCAGATCCTCATTCACAAACAGAATTATGTAATCGCAGCAGTGTAAACCTTTATTCCACTCCCGTCCTCATTCTGTCATCATGCACAGTTGTAGGAGTGGTCTGTACACGCTACCTAACCAGTCAAGATGAAAGGCCCCTGAGCTAAGCTTAAACAGCTAGTGTACATCAGAGTAGCACACAGTTTTCCAATGCTCAACAAGAACAGTCTTTTGTTTTGGAAAGCTGGTTATTTTTTGTTATGCAGTACAATGTATAGGGGTTGTATTTGTGGCTTATCTGTGAAGGTATATGGTGTATCAGGTATGGGTGGTAGATGTATTCTTTGTATTACTGGGGTTCCACCAAAGTGTGTAAAGGTCTATATATCTTGTTTGAAGACAGACAAGCACACTGCACTGTCGACTGTTCACTTGTGATTTCACCTCCCTCTATTCATAAGTCATTGTCAATACATGTATCATTTTTTGCATTTTTTTTTTATAATACATTTTCCAGTTGTATTTGGGCATTTGTACTACAGCAGCATGTGCAGCAGTAGCAAGTAACAATATTGTAAATCCTACACTTCTGTAGATGCCTTCCCATGGAATAGCGCTCTGATATTTAATTTTTTAAATATATGTACTTTGTGGTTGCTTTTTTTTTTTATGAATCTGTACAGTCCGTGGACTTTGATTAATATTGTGTCTTTTGCATTTGTGGCATTTGGGCATATCCCTTTACTTTGTATTTTTTTTAACTTCTGTTCTTCTGTATGTGAACACCTATGAATAATGTACATTATATTGAAGACATCTGTTGGCAGAGTGAGAACAAAAGCATACGCATAAAAAAAATCCATGTGCACAATGTGTATCAGTATGTGTGCACGTGCCTGTGCACATATGTGGATGAGTGTGTGGCTGCGCACATGTACGTGTGTAATGACAAGCCCGAGACAAGGGATGCCCTGAAGCTGCTTGTTCCATCTGATGAGACAGAGTCAAGCTCTGATAGATTTCATCTACCTTGCCTTAACCTTAATTTGCGGGGATGCGGCACGTCAAACAGCCTCAGGACCAATGGAATCTGTCAGCCAACTTCAAAATGTTTCTCCATTTCTTTTTCTCCTGTAACAAAGGGGTTCAAACATGCATCCACTCAAGCAGCAAAATATGAGGCTTTTGTTGAGGAGCCAGCATTTACACTTGAATCTGAAAAGTAGTTCAAGGTGTTTTCAAATGAATCTGTTGGTCAGTAGCAAATTATCTACATACTTTTGAAAGGTGTCATATCTGAGGTCAGGGCAGTTCTAAACATCTAATCTTTATGAAATAGATGACTGTGATATCTTGAAGACAACATCTATATATTTCAATAATCTAGCCATCACTGTTATCCTGCTCGCTGGTGGTATTGCCCTCTTGCCAAATAGCTTAGTGTGGCACATTTGGCATATCATCTTTCTATACACTGCTCTGTCAGGGTATACAATTTACTATGATTGATATGAGATTCTCTGTATTTACCATTCATCTTGATTTAAAGATGTTGGTCTCCCAATTTAGTTAAGTACAGATAGACAGTTTTCCAGCTCAGGATATGAAATTGGCTTGACTTCAGACACTTGTACATTCAGTAATAATTTAACCACTTAGCAAAAGATGACCTCAAATCCAAGAAAGTCTAATTTCTGTAGTTCAATTTATTACAGTTTGGGTGATTTGGCTGACAGCAAAAGGTACAGTATATGTGTCTATGTATGTAACCATGTTCTGTACATGCAAGTGTGCATGATTGTGTGTCTCGAGTTCAGCTGTTTGCTTCTTTCCACAGACTGCCTCTGTGGTTGCTTACTTGGCCCTCAATGCCGGAAGTCCCCCACCAGTCGCATGTGACATTGGTTCCTGACACCCTCGTGTTTACAGCGAGCACAGACGAACACAGCCCCCTCCAGAAACATTTGTCCTCAGTAAAAGAGGAGGTGTTTGTCCTTCCAAGCCTCTTGGGAAATTGTCCACCGCTCTCGTTAAGCGGCTCCAGACCACACTGAAAACACAGGCCTGTCCACAACAGATGTTTGTTTTGTGTTGACTTTGCTCTGTTGCGCATGGAGCATAAGAATAGAATCCTTATGGAAGCTGGAGTCCACATGTGCCACTTTTACTGTGGAGACTGTGGTTGGTGGATTATATCAACAGCAAGAATTATCCCTAGACTTCAGGTTCAAAGTAATTTTATTGATTGAATTGTTTATTATATATAAAAATTTCACGCTCATAGCCACTCAAAAAATTAGCTCAACATACAAATTAAAGAAAATCAAAACCAACGTATTTTTTCTCATGAAAAGTATGAAATTTTAGGTAGATTGTTTAATACTCAGGACATCCTGATATATGTATTATTCCCCATGTGTTTTTATGGTGGAAGGCCTGAAAGAAGATTTAAAAGAAAGAAAGTAAAAAGAGGAGAAAAGGGAAATATGGCCCAGAACATTACCACCAGCCGGGTCATTAATGAGCATTGCTCATGCTGTCATGGCAACTATTATCACAGTGATGTCGCTAATGGCATCTGAGACAGGGCAGGAGAAATATGTGAAAATTATTGTCAGATTCAATTAGAATCCTTTCGTCTGAACTCAGCTGGTCCTCCTCCAGGCCTCTCATTGATTAGCTATCAAACTGAAAGAAGAATGGGTACGGTGAAACTCAGACACCCTGATGTGAGAGTCATCGCAGGATCCTGATGCTCACTGATAGAAGAAGGCTGACCCTATCCAGCAACCTTAATCAGCATCATTGCTGACATATTTATATTAGTACAAACTATCATCTGCACTCAGAATGTAATCGTTCTGACAGTGCTTGCAATGGCAGTGGAGAGCATTCCACGGCATTGTTCTGAACAAAAACTAAATCAGTGCAAGAAACTAAAACAGAAGTACATGAAGACTTGACTCAATCAAGGGAGCTTGTTGTGCACCTTTGTTTAAGATGAGAACTTTTGCTGTGGAATGGAAACTAATGAAACAAGGATTAAGGAAATGGGGATGTTGCAAGTGATTTCATGTTAATGAGAACTATATTGGCCTGACAGACAGGTGGTTTGCTGAAACAAGTGAAAAACAGTGCGGATGTTTAAGAGCTGGCTGCTGGAACAATCTGGATTGGGGAGTCAACATGTTTGTGTGCTCTGGAATGCATGAGGTTGTGGTGGCGGGCCACATGAGAGCGACCGGCCTGGATGGTCAGATTCCTGTGGTCAGACAACGACAGAGCCTCTTGCCCCCGTTTCAGAAAAAGAAAAGCAAAACCTCACTCATGTTTGGCCTGCTGTCGACAGTGCACTCCAACTTTTAGCTAAATTGCCTTACTCTTTAATAGAATGGTGAAGCCATCCATAAAAGACAGGATTATGAAGTGGACTCATGTTGAGCAGAATGAAAAATACCCATATGTTTAATAACCCACCTTGTCTGCAACCTTACTATAAACCACAGACTGCAGCACAACCATGCCAAAACTAACCTTTAAGGTTGTTGGGATTGTATCATGGTGCTGATGCCTTTTAAGCTCGTGTGACAGCAATAATAATAGCAGGTTATCATACGTAAGTCTTCAGGAAATTTAAAGCCAAGCGGACAATTTCTTTCCATGCTTATGACTTTTACACTGAAGTTGACCGTAGAAGAATGTAATAAACCTAAAAGAATATTAAAGAATTGCTCTCCATTGGTGATAAATCCAGCTTTAAGGCACCAGGCATAGTGGTCAGTCTTAGCATCGTGACAACGGGAATGCTATGTACAAGATCGAATCCCGGACTTCACAAAGATCACTTTCAATCTTCACAGGATCTACGATCCACTCAGCCTCAGGGGATTAGTTCATAATCTTTAGCCAGGGAGGTCTGGCTTATATCTGCTTCATTCCTTCACTCTTTCAATCCTCTTATGGGATTTCCAAGTTTGACTTAGGGTGTGTTGGGGGCGGTCAGTACTGTGGTGGTGAGAGACACAGTGATCTGGCTTTGAGATTCATCGCTGATGAATCTCAAAGGAAGAGATGTAACTAAGATGGTTACATCTTTCTTCAAATGTAAATAGAGAGCCTTTGATGTTTGGTGTGTTTTTGAATGTGGGTTTGACATGATTGGGGAGTGCTGTATTGTCTGCAACGTCTAAACTGTGCCATACCTTTCTTTTCTTTTTGCTTTTCACTGCCTTCCCTTTTCTCAGACACAATTCAGGCATCGCACTTTGTCACATTATTTAATAAAATGTTTTCTTTCAACCCCAACAATATTTTTTCTGTAATCATTTCAAACACGGCTGTGGCAGAAATTTTGGTAGCAGGCATTTTATTAAGTTTCATAGTCCTTGTAATAATGCATAACATTGAATAGCTGGACTCAAATGATGCAGACCAAATAACTGCTATTACTTCATGGAACCATCACACAGCATGACATGACTTAACATGCACAGAAAGGCTTTGAAAAGGAGCATGAAAAATTATTTTCAGGCCAAAACCAAAAAATTATATGAGGTGAAGCAAATCTACTGCTTTCGTACAAAAGGGAAATTCTTTGAATTCCTGTGGATGCATTTGAAAGTTTCCCCCTTCCTTATTTAAACTATATCAACTTAGAGCAAGTGGTGATTTTTAGAGTAGATGGATAAGGTGACTGAGCTCTAATGACCACAACAAATGCCCTACCTCATTAGAGTGCTTACTAAATACCTCCATTCTTCTGTGTTTAGCAGGGCATAAAAGCTAAATCCCAGCATTCACAGTTTTCAGCCCTCTGCTTCTCTTCGGAGAACAAATAAAACTGTTAAAACAGACATACACTAGACTTGTCACTCATACTGAGTGACATCTTTCAGATGGAGCTAATGTTAATCCAGATAAATAAGGATAATGTGTAACAATCCATATATGTCATTATCCTATTACAAAATTGTAGCCTGTGGCACAGCCCTTTGGAAACTTTTAGACTTGACTGTGTTTGCTCAGGGCCTATTAATAAACTCTAGTTTGAATGACAGACTGTGTCCCGTGCAGACAACACATGTCAGTGATGAGAGAATGACACAGTGAGAGGAAAGTCAACTCAACCAGAGAGGCAGGCTAGTCCTATTACTATTTACAGAGTCCAGTCTGCTTGTTCAGAGACAGGATCTCTTGCTTGTTCTGGCTGGATGGTGCCAAATCACCTTACCATCTTACAGCCCCTGTGCCCTGCTGCAGCCGCCACTTCTGCTGTTTCTATTACACCAACTCCTAGCCCACTGCCACCTCATTTGCTCTGGCATTGTTGGCTTCCTCATTACTCTCACAACCCACTTCCTTTTGACTATGCTGGCTTTAACCACACTGCACCCAGTGGCGTATAAGAGAATCATACTCATCTGTGGACATTTTCTAAACAAATCAAACAGGATAAAATACTTTAAACAGTTATTTAAATCATTTAGGGAGAATTGTTTCTTCTTTTGTATGTATGGTTACTTTAAATGTAAACAAAGATTTACATTCCAGCCAACAACTACCAACAATTTGACCTCTAGGACAAATGCAACAACTAGACCTGTCTGGCAATAGAAATGCTTTTCCCAGAAATAGAAATACTTTTGTCTCCATGTTTCAAAAGCAGATGATCCAGATTTTTTGTGGTCTTTTGAAAGCTTCTGTCTGGCTTGTTTTCATCCCTCACATGGTGATCAAAGCTAAACCTTAAACAAAAGGCCACACTTCATGGGGGAAAAGTATTTGGCCTTGGTTAAGTATCTTTTGAACCCATGATAATGATGGGTAAGAGACCAAAACAGTGGCAGAAATGGCATGTGCTTTGCATGCAGTAATCATGTTTTTGGTGAGAGAAGAAGAAGAAGAAGGCAAGAACTGTCGCTGAGGATGCACCCGACTATTTTGGCAAATCCTTGCAGCCGTATATGGTTCTGAACCCTTCTCCCATACAGTCCAAGTGCTAACAATAGAACACACCTGTTGGTCATTACTGCACAGACACCAGACACCATGTAGACACACCAGGCTCTCTCCCACATGGCTGCTGCTGACATGTAATGTAGCTTGTGGAGAGACACTCGTTGAGGACACATTTATATAGATCTAAAAGGACATACACTTGGACAGTCAAAATTGACACTGCACATTAGAACAACAAAAACCCAGACAGGTGCATGAGAACCATTGAGGTATTTTGTCTTCGATCTGTCTGTACAATCTAATAAAAGGTTTCGAGTTGATGTCCCCTGTGTATGTGTGTCTCTCTGTGTAAGTGTTGATGGCCAGGCCTACATAAGTGTTAATAAAAGTTGACCCAGTTGAAATGGTGAACTGTATTTTAAACAAATGACACAAAGGTCACATGGTGGAGAGCAAGTTTCAAGAAAAAAGGGAATGAATGCCCACATATTGTTGTCAAGAGAAGTCTAGCCCACAGTACAAAAAAAACAAAAAAAAAACAACCTAAAAACCAAACAAACAAAACAAACTTTTGGTTGACATTATTAATCATATAATATGATGTGTTTCAGTTAAAAGCAGTTTCAATATTAAAAATAAATCATATTAAAATTAATAGATATTGTTGGGTTGAAAGTTTGGCTGTGCTGGTAAAGTTACTTAGCCCTGCACCAAACATAGCTGTAGCTCCAACGTGAGAGAAAAATTGTGGGTTTTGAAGTAGTGGAGTGAATAATTAAACCTATTAAGTCTGAAGATCTGATGCTGTTTCTCTGTGAATGCACGGTGCTCTGCTCTGGTGAGTAACTTAACAATTGTGGTCACTAGCCAGCATGCTAAAATGTAGCATTGCTCACTTTGTCCACATTAATAATGGGGAAAGCGAGGTCTACTGGCCATGTTTGCTATTATCAAATTTTGATTTTGCTATTCTTACCAATAAATCAGTAGCTCATGTAGCCTTGCAAAAAAAATCACCAATGAGGTATCTTTTGACCTCTACAATGCCATCAGCAATTGCACTGTGGGTACTGTGGGTTATGCTAACCTGGCTGTTAAAAAGTTCTCACAGCCTGTTTTTTGCTGTGGTTGATGCTGCCACTCCTGCTGCTGCTGCTGACTCTTAAGCTTTCTGAGAGTTTGCGGTGTCATCAGGTTTGTTGTACACCCTGTCAATGAAACATGGAAACAGCAGGTAAGCCACCTATCAAAACTATGGTTGATAAGTACCGGGGCCTCAATTGTAGGAGATTACTATATATAGTGAATATTTGAATTTCAAAATTGAATTAGAAATAGAACCAAGAACTAATTTAGAAATAAAATATAGGACTAACTGCACTTAATCTTTTTTCCTTTCACAGTAATGTTTATGATTAAATGTTAGCATAAATGTAAAGTTATTCAAACAAAAATGAGAATTTTCCTTTGTTGGAACCTTACAGTCTGATTACTGTCTGAAGTGCTGTAGGACAAGTATTATTTTAATATTGTTGTGGTTGTGCTTTTATTATGGTTATCTGTCCTCTTGGCTCCTGCCATTCCTAAAGTCTTCTGAATCTGGCCACTTACTACTATTATCTTTTATTAATAATAGCTCAAAATAATTGAATTGCTTCATAGACTGGTGAGACTATAATTTGGCGAACTAGCCAGGAGCTACTAAATAGTGAAAGTGAAGCTTATATTAAGCAAGAAAGTTCTTCGTGGTACCCCGTGTTTAGCTAAAAGACAGAGTTTGTTGGAAAATTTGGTGTTCAAGTCCCGACTGCTATCACAGTGAGTGGAGAAACAGGATCATAGAATGAGGAGGAGATTTTTGACTTCTTCAATCAGTATGGCTCTATTAATAGGCTCCTTACTGTAGATGATAGTTCATTTGAGTTCAGCAAGAATTAGATAGTGGAGTATAACTCAGAACCACTGTTGCCTTACCTCCATCCATCAGCTGAATATCCCAACATGGTTTTCTGTGTATGGGCTCTGCCAGATGTCTGCACCCAAAGAGTTAGGGAACGCGTTACAGACACCGACCTGAGTGAAGTGAGAGGCATATCTGGTTCTGATTTTATTTGTATATATTTTTTATTTCTTTGCATATGTATGCACATGTTGTTTTTGTTATTGTTTATTTGTTGTAGCATAGTACACAATAATATATACCTATATGAAACCAATTTTAACATTGAGGTTGTATTTTCATTATGGTTATTCATCCTCTAGGCTCCCACCATTTCTGAAGTCTTCTAAATCTGGCCACTTTTTACGCTCAGAATTATTTAGTTGCATAATATACAGGTTACAAAAGTCCCATGTTGGATCACATTGGTGTCAAACAACTCTCTGAGGGATATCCAGTTCTAACTGACAGAAAATGGAAAAACTTCGCAACATAATATATCTATTTTGAGTCAAATTTATGGACAACTAGACATTGAATGATGGACAGCAGTGATCTGGGTTTTACTTTGTCCATTAGGATGTATCAAAACCAGATTTTGTACATTTACATACTTTAGGTTTTGACTTTAAATTTTACTTTGAACAAACAAATGTTAACTGTTGTTTAAACTACATAAAACTTGTTCACTATCTTTATAGTACGTCATAACCAGTAAACTAATAGCTACCTCCCTCTATAACAACTAACGCTTTTAATTTTGTTTTAGCAGCTATTCTTCCAAAAATCCTGTAGCACAAATTCTGACAAGAATAAAAGCACATTTTGTGAACATGCTGGGAATGCGAGTAGCTTACTGAAATCAGAGAAATATGAAAATATTGCATGATTGTCTATGAACATTTGCCAGCTTAGTGCTCACAATTAATTTACAGTCCATCCACTTACAAAAACCAAACCCCATCTTCTTTTGTCATCCACAGAAATCAATTTAGGAACCAGAGAATGGCCTCTTTGGCCCACTCATTATCCTAGCATACGATGTTGCATTTGTAATTCTCATGTAATCAAAATTGTCATTGATGTGTGCTCTCGTCCCTCTGGCAAGGCAATTCATGAAACATAGAGGTAATCACAATAACTGTGTAGTGACAGAATATGCTGATTATGTGATTAAGTGTGCATGTAATTGGCATTATTGTTATTTTTAGCTAGAAGTTAATTGCTAATGGAGATCCTAGTAATTGGATCACCGAATGGCAACACTGCAAATCTATTAGCTCCCAATAATTGCTGCAAAGTGAGAACAGAAAGAGTGGGTGGAAGGTGTTTATGGAGGGATAAGTATCTGTCTCTGTGTGGAAGTGGGGATACAGATAACTTGTTTAAAATTTACAGCACTGCACTTAAAGTGGGAAAGGTGTATGATGACTAATATTACAAGATAGATACCTTTTTTAAATTATTGTTCAATGCTTGCACTCTCCAGTAATATATTATTGTTATTATGATCTGTGGCTTCAGCAAAATATTCTTTAATAGCAATAAAAAAGAGAGAAGAGAAAGACAGAAAAAAAAGAGTATTGCTAGATACAGGAGAATGAATATGCAGATTTTAAGATGGCAAATAGATGGGCTGAAAAAAGAGAAAGGAGGAACGAATTGAATAGAAAACAGGAATGGAGAGAAAGAAAGACAGGAGCCTGTGCTGTATCATTTGACAAGGGACCTCTCCAGTGCTATCAGATGGAGGCGTCAGAACGATCAGTCTCACACACACACACACACACACACACACACACACACACACACACACACCCTGTCTTCTTCCAGAGCAGGGACCAGCCGCTTGCTGATAGAACAGGCCCATTAGGATCCTGCTATCGCCCTCCGCAGTGGAGAGATTGAAAGGCCCAGATAGCTGCTCCGCAACCTTCAGTCCCAGGAAAATCATTCTGTATCAGTCATTGGATCCCTAACTTGAGACAGAGGGAAGAGAGGGAAGAAGCTAGCACACAGAAAGGGAAAATGAAAGGCATGTTAGACACCTACTGAGAGTTAAAGAGGGAAAATTCGAAGGAGCGAAAGGAGAGGGGGGAATGACAGAAGCTGTCAAAGAGGAAGGAAAATTCAGAGGGAGACAAAAGGAAGAAGAAATGTGTGTGTCTTTGTCTTACTGTTGACATAATGTTTACCAGAGGGGACAGCAGCAGATATCACTAGCCTTTCTAAAGTCAAAGCTTATATTGTATGACAGAGATGAATCCCATCCTCCAACACAAAGTTCCCAACACATTGTGTCAGGATTTTATGCATCTCACAGTGACACTAAAGATTTCAGATGTAGACAATGGTTTGCTTTCCTGTAGTGAAGTATAGTCCTTTTCAGACTTCTAGTGCACCAGCCATTATCTCTTACTACCTTCCCATAGGGAAAACCAGTCATTTAGGCTGCAGGGCAGAGGGTCAGGCCAGAGCAGAGTGAAAGACAGGACAGGGGAATAGGATACAAAGGCATGTCCTTTAATGGGCAGACACTTGACTGGCATGGCAGAGGCTAAGCTTGTGTATGGCCTCCTATCAGTTGGGACCCAGGAGCAGCTAGATACAAGGCACTTAGTGAATGACTTCCAGAGAACAGGAAAAAAAATTGTGCATTTGTGTGATGATGTTGGGTATAAAAACTATCATGTGTGCTTTTGTCAGAACTGTACAGAATTGTACAGATACAGTTATATTAAAGTGTGTTTTGCCTTTCTGTTTAGATGCTTCACCTGTGTGTGTGTGTGTGTGTGTGTGTGTGTGTGTGTGTGTGTGTATGTATGTGTGTGTGTGTGTGTGTATTTGTGTGTGTGTGTGCACATTAATGACAAAGCAGGCAGACTGGGGTTCATCTGAGTCACATTTCTGTCATCAAAAAATTGGACTGGGAACGAATGACTGATTGACTCATATAAGGTGGAAACCAAAGAGGTCTGGAGGAACTGCCTATCGTGCATCTGATTGAGTGAATGAGTCATGCAGATTGAAATAGGCAGTCTGAGCTGGCGCTGTCTTCACTTGAGCTGAGTGACTCTGGACATAAAAACAAAGTTTTAAAGTGCTGTGTGTGCACATATAGTGACTACGAATCTGCTGTCCTCTGTTTGGCAGGATGAGAGGCAAAAAGACAGTGTCTTGGATTTTGGCTGCTCTAATAACACCTTGCCATTGGGAGGCTAATGAAGCATGTCCGCTTTCTTCCCAGTGACAGAGAATGAGAGGGCGGACACATACATTCACAAATGAACATGGAGCGATGCAGATTAAGAGCTCTCCTGAGGTCACGATAGCGAGTGTAACTTCAAGCATCGTTTTTTTGCACATCACCAAAGGAAAGCAAGACGGAGAGTGGATGTTCTTGCTTTGCCTGTGAGGGTCGGTGGGTTTGTGGTGCTTAGACCTCAGGATGCCTTCCATTCTGCCCGGGGGGCCTCTTTAAAGAGCAAGAGCTGATGAGGCTTCACTTTGATACCACATAGTGGTTTAACGGTGCAACTAATATGCTCAATTCTCTGAGTCGACCCAGCCAAAGTAGCAATTCCACGGAACGGTAGATTTCTATTAATTAAATCATAATTGGGTTTTATATATTTATTTGGCGGCGACATTGGCAGGGAGTAAGAGTAAGATTAGGCAGAGATTTGCATGTAAAATGTACGAGCTTCATTACACTACCTTGGCAAAGACGAAATAATTCGCCTGCCTGCAGGGCACACAGATGGCTCTGTATGTTTGCTAATTTGCTCTCCTTTCAAGGTCATTAGTTCTGTTTGGGGAACTACCGAAAAAGTTTATTTGAGGTGGGTAAGTTCTTGAAATGCTTGCAATGTGACAGCTCCTTTTGTTGTAGGACTGAAGATTAGAAACAAGCTTCAGCTTCATCAAGTATCACAACCAGGCTCAGCATAACGCTGTTTTACATGCACCACAGTGTTAGAAGATGAACCTCTTTTTGTTTAGTTTTTTTCAATGCTTTTCATGACTCAGTGGTCATGTGCAATATGTTATTTTCCCTACATTTTGTTCTCACCAACGCTAATGAGTGCTGTACAGACATGGTGTACTACCTGGATGTTATCTAAACAACACCCAGTCATGTCTCTCAAGCTCATTACTCAGCAGTGGTCTGGGAAGCTGAATCAATTTTTCAAAATACAATATTTACCATTTTCTCCTCCCTCTTTATAGAGGTCCTGTTTAGTTTTCTTGCGCAGGAAATGAGTTTTGACATAATGGGTTTTTTGCCCTGCATTATATAAACACTGAATGCACCGGCACAGACACAGCACATGTTGCTGAGGCTTTGTTTGCCCAAAGACCTAGCAGCCTGCTTGTCACTCTTGAATAGTTGTAAATAATCTAGCAGGTGTGTGTGTGCGTGTGTGTGTGCGTGTGTGTGTGTGTGTGTGTGTTCAAGTTATCTCAAACAAAATATTTGTCTGTAAGACCACTAGATGAGTTTTTGAGGGGGGAATTACAAATCTGGGTACAATGCTTTAAAAAAGCAGCACTGTAAAGTCAGGTTCTTTTCCATTTGTGGCTACTGTATTCATTAAAATACATAAACAGAAACTGAGTTGTTGCAAAGTCATGTATGAGCTGAAAGCCACACAGTTTTAGTTTTTTCTGTTGTCAATGTAGTTTGAGTCTAAATCACTGACACGCATTATTTGATGACAGCTTTCACTCTCAATATTGTCAGTATTTAAATGACTCCACACTGAAGTGACCTAAGATAAAACACGATCAAACAACTTCAAGAAAATCAAAGCCATGTCAGCATATTGTGCAGTTTGAATGGATATATGTACGTATGTGGCTCTATATTGGTCACATCTTGTTAGTGGAACTGATTCATAAACCCAAGAACACAATAGGATTTCTTAACTAAAGAATGAGAGAGATAGTTATAGGCATAGATCTTTTGAGTATATGGCGCCACTGTAAGTGTGATAATTCAAAATTAGCATGTCGAATTCTCCGTCTTCTGAGATAGGCAACATCACTGAGTCTTATAACACTGTTTCATTTAATAATGAAGCAGACAAGGGAAAAAGTTTAATCAGCCGGGTATTATTGAGGATATAGTGCAGACAGTCTTGCATAGTAGAATAAAACGAATCACTTTTATTACTATCTAACTGCAATTAGTTTAACCCTTTTATCTCTCACCATTTGTAACGCTATTTGCACCATTTCACAGAGCCTCGAAATTTGGGCAGTAACAGTGAAATTGATATAGTGCGGAAGATACCATCCGCCCAGAGGGAAAGGTCTGATGGGGAGTGGGGGGCCCTGCTTATTTCACAGTCTGTCCTTATGGCTTAACTGCAGCAAGTCATGGAGGAGTTATACCACACCATTTTAACATACATGGCATTTTTTGCAGTAATGAATCCAAGCAGGATGAGTGATATATGTATCACTACATACTTGTTGGGCTTGCCATTACAAATAAATATAGCATATAAGCAGGGGACATCTCAGTACAGTATGTGTTGTATGTGTTGCAGCCCTATATCTAGCTTAAATGGTGGTCTATGTTTGACAGGCCCTAATCTGAAACACCTCCTGTTCTTCTTCATGAGACTCAGGAGATGGAAATTAAAATATTCTCTTTCCGAATATTAATATGACTAAGACATCTCATTAGCATACAGTGCAGGGAAGAAGTCTTTAATGAAGGTATCAGAAGGATCTTATTGTCTGGGGATTAACACTTTCTTTTTCTTAAAAGCCATTATTCAACATTGACTAATGAACGTATTGTATTTATTTGTGTTATTTTTGGTCTTTTCTTCATGTTAATTGGCTGTTTTCATATTTCTGCTTTTTGTTTTTTGTTTTTTTCACCCCCTTTTTTTTTTTCAAAATAGGGCATTGCAATTACTTCATTTTTTGCTGTATAATTAGAGGTTAGAATTATTTGTTTATTTCACTATGAGTTTAAACTTGAGATTGACAACAACAGTAAAAATATATTGGCGGTGTAGTTATTGATATGACACTTTAGACCCCGGTAAAAAGAACAATTACAAACAGCGCATTCGCAGTAAACATATATCAGGTACTTCACCTGAAGCTCAGTTGACTGTAAATAATTTCAGATGGTAAAATCTGTTTTAAACTGCTGTACACGTGAGTTATTTTGACACTATGTCTTTCACTGCTGTTGATTGATTAGTGGTTATTAAAACCACTCACATTGAAAGAAAAGGCATTAGTTGATTAATATTCAGGCTCATCAGCTCAACCATATTTCTAACTATTTTACAATCATACAAATAAATTACCTTTTAACTCAATGTTGAAACTAACCTAGCCATCAGGAAAACAACTAAAAAATACAAACAACACAAATCCAGGTGTCATTGTAACAAAAACAATCCCAGCAGAGAAACTTTTTTACCATCCAGTAATTAGTAATTAACCAACTCAAAAGTTCTGACTTTGAATTTAAAATAACTTAGACGTTTTCTGCCTTATTTGTCTTAGCAAAAACAGGAAGTTGAGGCAAGACACAAGCGCTGCCCTGGCAAAATCTAACTAATTTAAATTTCTCCAGACCTCTGCTGTTCAGGAGGAAAGTGTGAGTTTAGATGTTTGGTAGTTGTACACAAATGGCAAGATTTGCAATTCTTTCACTAAGTAAGGAGAATGTGTCTTGATCGTTGGCAGAAACAAATGAGCAAGGCATCGTGCCACATGGCCAAAGACTGTGAGCCCAATGTTGGCAGCCTTGGAGGAGATGGCTACCTTCCAATCAACACTATGGGCATCACAGCTCAGAAATCTTAAAGCAATGTGAATTGGGAAATGAGAATATGTGAATTTGAAATCAGAAAACCAATTTTTTTTTCATAATTGCATTATATTTCAAAGCATCTCATTTAACTCTTTTGATGTGTTGGACAAATTCAGTTTCTGAAACAAATTAGCAAATCTTTTCCAAACGCTACTCCGTTCGGTGCTTGAGTTGCATTTTAAAATTAGATTTAAGTAACTCAAAAATGACTTTTATTGAAACTGATTACTTTTACATTCATAGAAGTCAATTGAAATACCACAAACTCATCTGTCATTATATATTAGCCACAAAGTATCTGTGAGGATGGTTAGGATATTATCAAATTAGAGGGAACGAATTTGATTGCACACATGTGCACGGCCAAGACAGAAAGTTAAGATAAAGTTAAGGTGTTATAAATTTACATCCAGTTAAATGCCAGCACTGCTTCATTCAAAGACATTTCATCCCCACCCCCCAGCCCCCAACCACTCCTAACTCCTAACCAGGCAAAACCCCTTTCCTGTGCTTTTCAGACCACAAAGACTAAAAGTGGTGAACTGGGTTTATGACCCTAAATCACTTCCACCCTATACCTCACACAATAAACCACAACTGTCTATTAAAAATCATTCAGCTTCTCAATGGAGATTGTTCAGATAGTATTGTGTAATCAGACATGTCAAAACAAGAAATGAGAGAGTCATATTTGTCAAAAACTGGGAGTTTTTTTTAACCTCGTACTTCCTAAATATTTTAATTTTCCGCTTGAGAAACTCCCCCGACTCTCTGTGACTGGGGAAAATATAGTGCACAGTGATTTATTCTTGTCTGGGGTCATATGTTAAAGACTGCACAAACTTCCTGGTTTGTGAGTAAACCAGAAAAAACATAACTCTCACATACTCTCAAAAGGCTTTGGTGCAAATATGGAAAAAGATAGTCTTCATTAGTAAAATGTTTATTATGTACACTAATAGAGTTCATACCTTAAACTGTATCATAATAATTTAGCATGTACAGTATATATTAGTTGTACTTTGTGCACGTGTTTTCGTGTTGTGTGTGTGTGTGTGTGTGTGTGTGTGTGTGTGTGTGTGTGTATATGTGTGTGTGTGTGTGTGTGTGTGTGTGTGTGTGTGTGTGTGTGTGTGTGTGTGTGTGTGTGTGTGTGTGTGTGTGTGAGACCAGCCATGCTCTAATGGGTCTGTGTGTGAGATAGGCTTGACTGTACTGCTCTGAAAGCAAAGAGGGGATAACAAGGAGATGCAGAGCAGAGAGAGAGAAAGAAACAGAGTGAGAGAGAGAAAGAGAGAGGTACTCAGACACTCATTAGCCACCAGACGCTATCTGGAGTGTGTCAATAGAGTCATGTTAGTGGGGTGTTAAAGCATTGACCAAGATACGCTAAGAGAGGCCGAGAAAGACAGGAGAGGGGGCAGAATGGGAAGGATACTGAGCGCTCCCCCACCATTGCAGCACCTGTCACACCTTGAGATAATCATCCATCATGTCTCGCCAGTGACTGGAGAATGTGTGGTCCTTTTTAATGGTTGCCATTGACACAATTCGTCTTCCCACCACCCACAGCCTGTCACCAAATTGCTGCTGTTGCAGCGGGGATACATTTTATTGCACCTGTGCAAAGATGAGATATGTGCATTCTTGTCTTTAAGAAGTTTTGTCTGCGGGTGTCCAGTGGTTGGGGTGCAAATGTCCTGAGCAGTGAATCCTTGATTTGATTACCCACTTTTTGGCCCCAATACTGAATGTTGTTACCTTTCTTTACCTTTACTATTGCTCATAAGTGTGTTTAATAAAGAAATCCAAAATGTTACCTTGAAAGGTGCAGTTTTTATAAAGGTGAAGAGACTGTACTTTCTGTTGTCAAAACTGAGGTAACTTGGGCATTCCTCAACTGACAAATTCAATGTGCGACATAAGAAAAGTATTTGAGGTTTTCTTCACTGTGCAGGATAAAGCCTGTAGCAATTCTTGATTCAACAAAAAGCTCCAGAAAAATGGCATTTTGATGTGACAACTGTTGCTTTTACAGCCCACTGACAATGAATGAGTTTGTTCTTTTTTTTATCTAAATTCAATTTGATTTATATAGCACCAAATCACAACAAACAGTCACCTCATTACTACTGTAATAAAGTCTAATAAACAAGTAAAAGCTGAAGTTATTGTCTGACTGCAAAAATAAATAGCAGTCTGATGAGCATAACGAGCTCAGAAGAGATGTTTACAATCCTTGAGACCAAATATATCAGATATCTGGCCTTCACATAAACACACCTTCATCTCCTACAGACTGAGGCTCCAGTAACACAGGCATTGGGACTGGTTGGTGACCATCTGGTAACTACACAACTGTGATGGAAAAATATGCATTCTCCGACAGACTGTAAGTGCTTGCTGACAGCTGGTGTGAAATCAATTGCTAAAGCAGGCCTAAAGAGAGGTCAGTGACCCCAGTGGTGGCTGCCATGGAAAAGTGCATAGTCTGCAAGCAGTTGGCATGTGATTGCTGGAAGTTGCTGGCAGTGAAACTGGTTGCAAAGAGGTGGTACAGCATCACAAACCTCTTTGCAACTCCTTTGGTTGCTAACTTGTTGCCACAATCGCCAATAATTTGCATGGAAGGTGCTGACTTCTCTGCAGACACTACTGGCTAAGTGGTACTGAAACTGTGAAGACCAAAAATGGAGAATGTTCACCTTCAAAGCAACAGTTGTGCCTTTTGAAATATGTTTGTCGCAGTGGTGAGGCACAAGCTGTTACTTTGAAGGTGAATGTTCTCTGTTTCCAGTTTGCGTTGCATTTTTCAAAGTTTCACTACAGCTTGGAGAGTAAAAGGCAAGTTTCTGCAGACAAGTCAGCGTCTTCCATGCAAACACTTTCTTTGCAACCAATTTCATCTGGTGGCCAGGGGGTTGCTCACCAGCCTTTAGGCCTGTGTGACTGAGGACTGACATATGTCACAGTTTGAGTTCCTGTAGAAGCAGACACATCTACATATATACTACTTGGCTGAGCATGTGTTAAGAGTGCAAGTTAGAAGTCTTGGTTCACATGTGTGCATAATCTGTTAATAGATTGCATGAATGTGAGGATATGTATCTCAGCAGGATTTCCCCAGGGGTACCTCAGCACATGATGGTTGTTTCCCAGTGAAACTGTGGTAAGGTGAGCTCAGATACTGGAAGAGTCATTAGTAGTGCATCTAACACTACTGGATGTCCCATTGTGCAGTTGGGCACGCGAGCGGAAGAGGCCTACCTAATGGGAGGACCTCAGTGGGAGGGTGGCACACACCCAGGGCTTCTGGCGACCCTTTAATAGAGGACCGCAGAGATGCCTGCCTGCTGTGGTTTCTGGGTTTCAGATGATTCTAGTTTCAGGTGACATGGCTCATGCTCTATTAGCAGACTCTTCCGACCACAGTTTTCTTTGGCAGCCTCTCAGGTTTAGACTGCAGCAGCTATGAGCAGGACTGGCTTTCTACACGCACTCGTTCTCCTCCTCAATCATATACACACATATGCATAAATAAACGTATGCAGAAACACACACACATGGGCATGCCAACATATCCAAGGCAAAATCTATATTTCACTGATATATATATACACATAGAGATGCATAATCAAACATCATGTACAGACACTGACAGACAAGTCCTGCTGTTAGTCTCATTGGTAAATAGAGCCTGTTGGTGTACATATAGAGTCTGACACACAGACATCCATATATTTTGTCTGAGCCAATATTGTAGGTCAGCCTTGACATGGTTGCAGGGCAGGATTTAGGCTCCAGTAGTGTTTGTTAAGTACAGAGCTGTGTCCAAACATCCTGCTCATTCCTATGAAGTGGTCGGATGCCGGCCCCTCTCTCTCTGCCCTTTTTCAACACCCTGGCATACATTCTGGGTGGCATCAGGTCTCAGGCCTCAGTGAAAGGGCTGTCTCCTTGGCTCATGCAAGTCTTTCTTCCTTTTACCTTTCTCTGACCATCTCTCTGTCTGCCTCTCAGTGGAGTCGTGCAGTCTGCATGATTTTGCCCTCTTTCAGAAGATCCTGTAACACTCGATAATGCCAAAATGAAGCAAATGTTTTATCTTCTGTACTTTGCATGGTAATCTACAGAGAAATGTGAAATTGAGTTTTCCCGTCTGTTAGAGTGCTGACTTTTGTCTTTTGTCATTGTGACAACTGAGTTATAGCCATATTTTTACATACACAAAGGCATGCTTTGTACTGTTCAAATCACAGTTCTTAATGTTATTGTTCAGAGATATTACCAAAAGTCTTTCACTAGTTATATGTTAGTTATCATCTCTGTTGGATATTGGCACTCAACTGACTGCTGAAAACCGTATTGTCTTAAGTCATTCAAATCATCCTCAGTCTAAATTTGTAAAACACATTTCCATCTATTTAAATTTTAAAGAGCAACTTTATTAATGAACTCATTGTCACAGACAGACATTTGAACAGTGTGTGACTTATACCAGTTGGTGTAAGTCTTGCCCCAAGAGGTTTGGCTGATATACCTAATTAAACCAAAGATTTAAGTGGGTACAACTATTGATGGAAAGTCTTCTTGATTTTCAAGGTGATTAGATCACATTTTTGGGGGGGAGGTACCAAATCTGTTTGTTTACATGTGTCAAAACCTCTGACTAAAACGAATCTTGTAAGGAGCAAATGAGTTAACAAGAAATTTGGGCAAAGTAAAACGAAAGCTACTTAGCAAAAAGTCATGATGCAAAATAAAACAGAATTTTAAAAAAAATAATCTCTAGGTAACACATTTTTATAAAACCCTTTAAAAAGATGTTAAGTTCTTTGAATATGATCTATGCATTAAATCCATGTCAGGCCCTTATTCATTCATATTCATAATGAATTCTGGCATGCCATGTATTGAAAACATGTATGTCAAAAGCTGATGAGACATCTGTTTAGATTTTTTGATGGGAAAAGAGATCATTTTGACAATGATATGTGTGTTTATGAATCAGTGCACTCAGATGTGTCTGTTTATGTCTGCCTGCTGTATGTTTGCTGTGTAATCCGCATGGAATCAGATTTTCAACAGAGGATATTTTCATCAGGGATGATCTGATTTTAATGAAAGCTTCTGTCACTCAGAGGGCCAACCGGTGTAATTTGTTGCATACACTGTGACTTGAGGGAAAATGGCAAGCAAACAAGCCCATAATTTTCAGGTGAGACCAAGCACTGAGAGGACACACGCATGCACACAAAAACAAGCTGATGTACATATTCTCATAATTTTAGATTAAATAAATTACAGTTAAAATGCATAATACCAACCCTTACTCAAACAATCCTAAACTAGCAAGCTAAATCTAAGTCTAATCATGGCTCTAAAACAAAAATCAACCAAAATTTTATAAGATGGACTTATGGCTGAAACTATTAGTCTAAAGTATTTTTATTATATTCACTGTGAAACCATCCACTGTTCTGTGGATTCAACATTTTTAGGTCTCAGTTTCAGTTTTATGGACAGTGCCATTGTGATTTTCTTAGAGCCAGAAGTGACCATTTTTAGTGGTGGCACGCTAAGCTATCAGCTAATGCTAACAAAATTAAATAGCAAGGTGCACCCATTAACTGTATCGATGCATTGCACAGACACACTAATTAGTAGTAGGTTAACAGTGATTATGATAGCAGAGGGGGCTAGAGGAAGTAGCAGAGGGGGTTGACAGTTTCAGCTGCTTTGGTGTTAACAACAGGTGCACCAGAGGGAGCAACAATGAGACAACCTCCAAAACATGAATGGTTTTACAAATGGAGGCCATTAACATTTTCACTACAGGTACCTGGACCCTACAGAGGGTCTGTGTGTGTGTGTGTGTGTGTGTGTGTGTATATATATATATATATATATATATATATATATATATATATATATATATATATATATATATATATATATATATATATATATATACTTTGTGTACATGGCATAACTCTAATGTGAAAATGTAGCAGCTTTACTTGCACTGAGGCCAAAATTTGTTTTGTTTCCTTTGAAATTGGCCATCCTCAGCTGACCAGAGCGGGCCAGCATGGTCACGTGACAAACACTGGCGATGATATTTACATTCAGCTCATGGCGAGCTGTTTGCTGAGAGGGATAATTTGACAGTTAGATAAACAGACAGACAGACAGACGGATAAACAGAGTGTTGGCTATGGACAGAGTTCTCACTGTCAGTCTCACTGCCACTCTGTTCCTCTCTCAAGCCCAACAGCCATGGGGCAATATTTGAGCAGACAGTCAGCAAGTCTTCCAAATATTGAACAACATGCAGTATCTGGTTTTTTTTCCAAGTGTTTTTTGGACTCCTTTTCTTAGTTGTGTTCTCCTTCTCCTTGTGGCCATGGCTAACTTGAACAGCAATATCCTTGTCATTTATTACTTATTGTCTGCCCTTTTTCTAGCTTTATGAAATTATTTACTGTTTGACCTTTCTTATTTACAGTTTTCTTTGTTTTATTAAAATAAAATCTACTGTACTGATAGAAGCTATGCCAGCCTGCTGTCAAAATAGAGAAAATACTTTATATCTACAGTGTTTCAGCATTGCTTTTTCCAATTTAATTAATTCCTCTATATGATAGGATTGAGGATCACACATATCTGTCTTACAGCATTTCTAGCGTCTGTTTTGTGTAGGCGTGACAGTTTAGTAATATCAGATGGTCTTAGTGCTCGTCTTTGTCTCTGTCCTCAGATTGTGTCTGTGCGCATGTGCATCCATTGTGTGGACATGTGTGGACTCTAGGTTTTTGTGCATTTGCACGCTCAAATGTGTGTTCAGCATTCTACGCCTGCTGTATCCAGTGACGTTGTCACACCTCTCTTGGTGTCCTGCTGTGTTTCCCGCGGCGTCCTGAGGTCCTGGATGCTGTCTCAGTATCACTGCTGAGGATGGTGGGCGTCTGGCACAGATAACACTCTGATAGCTCAGTGACGGACAAGCGGGAAACTTTATTTTCCTGTTACTCTCCTTTCCCATCCTCCACTGACACTATGACAACCTGCTGTAAATGTAGCTCAGAGGTGTCTTTATATGCACGCATCTGCTTTTATGAGCGGAGTGAACAAAACACTCTTTCTGAAAGCAGAAAGAACACTAGAGAAAGGAAAAAAATACCATACATAAAAGAACTTTTGATAAGAAATGAGAATAAGATCTGCCTTTAATCCCTTCATTTTCCTTTGTATTAGTAGTTTTCTCTGTTGCTTAATTATACTATAACTTCTCATGTTTCTACATAACTTGAAACATAAGTTTTCAGTGGCTGTTTGGTTTTACGCAAATGTCATTGGCATTCTTTGATTCTCCCCTTCTGGTGGCCTGTGGGGGAAAGGCTAATATCTTGTGTGTCAATTCACAGCATGAAACTTTTAGATCTATATAAGGTTACTCATTGCAGAACTTATTTTCTAAGAGAAAAAAGAAATCCATTATTTATGAACATATTCCCAGTCCATGGCTAATTGTTTATTTTCTTCACAATTGCTTTGATGTAACCAGCTAGACACTTATAGAAGTCTGTCGAAAGCTGAATATTTTCCATTACACTCTCTTAATATATAATTATTGTGTGTCATTGCACTAAGGTTTATTTTAGCTTAGTGTTTCCCACATGTGAATTTGAGAAGATTAACTAGATATTGCCTATGTCCGGCTCAAAAATGTGCCACAATGGTCTCTTCCTAAAGATGTTCAATTTTTTATTTCCCCTAAAATATATTTCTAGTTTTCTTTCACTAGCCCTGCTTGGCAGTATTACACCCATTTATTTCCCTTTAGTGCTGTATGTGAAAAAGACATAGACAGCGCTTTTCTTGAAATAAATTAAACTGTTGTTTGAGTGAGCTAGCTACAAGGTGCTGTGTTTTTTGTTGGGGTTTGTATAATGAACATTTTTTTGGTTAACACTACAACCCAAGTTGCCTGATCAGCATTCTTTAGGGTGGGAGTGGAGGGTCAAGCTACAGTGGAAATCAAACATTCATCAAATCAGATTACTACTATTACAAAGATTATGATCTCTAATAATTATATTAGGGAAACATAAAACATAAAAAGAAAGCAGGGTTGTGCATGCACGCTGTACCAATCATGAATATCCACATAGTGCCCTGCAGTTGTTATTGGATTGTTAGGGGAACAGTCATTCCAGTGTGGTTATATTGGATAACTTTCTATTTTTGGTAAGTTTTGTATGTTTTTTAAATTTCAGTGTAAACTGAAATTCCATGTTGATAAATAGGAAGTTGTGATTATTCTTAATATCTGGAAACAATGTCAATAATGCCTTGAGGCAACGGGCTGTTGTGATTTGGCACTATATAAATTAAATTGAGCTGAATTATTGACATTAGCCCTGATTATGAGCTTATGTTCTACATACAACCTTTTGAGCATGATCAGTTTCATACCAGCCAGCTCCACTTGTCTAGACTTAAAGTTTCCAGCTGGCAGGCTATAGGGGAATGGCCTTCTCGCTGAGGCTTTACGCAGAGCAATGTCGTTCAAATGCCAAGGTGCCCAGTGGCAGGATCTGTAGCTCTGTTCTGGATATCAGCTTTCATAGGATCAAAGCACTGGCAGCGATATCCTCCCCCTCATCAGCCGAGCAGCAGTGCATATACCCAAGGGATATGATCGGCGGATGGGAGTGAAAAGAGGGAGTGAGGGAGAGAGACAGACTGATAGACAGAGGGTGGTTGGGGGTGGGGGGGTAGGGGGTGCTGCTGAAGAGGGGGAGGGTTTAAGGAATGGGGAGATGCGAGCTAGGTTAACGGCCTGCAGGGCTGGGGAGAAAGGGAGTGGGTGAGAGAGGGTAGGAGGATGGAGAAGATGGTTGTTATGGATGTTTGAAGACAGCGGGGGGAAGTGCTGATGGGAAAGCGATGCAAGGAGTGTGTGTGTGCGTGTGTGTGTGTTTGTGTGTGTGTGGGGGGGGTAAGGTGGTGTCTGTGTAAACGAGACAGATACAGCATTCTCATCAACATATAGGCCCTGAGTCTCTAGATGGAGCCCTAACAGCTGAGTTTCCCCTAGCACAACAGCATCTGTGCACCCCACCCTGCCCACCCCTTTACCCCATCCCTTGCCTCACCTACCTTCACCACTCTTTAAGCCCATGAGTCTATTTACTCACCCGTTTGTTTGCCGAGAGCGACAGCATACTACCCCTCCTCCACCAACATCGCCAACCCAGACACCCTCTGCTCCTGCTCCTTTCCCCCCTCTTCCTATCCCCTCTATCATCTTCCTTAGAGATATGAGGAGCGAGGTGCAACACTTTCCTCTTCCTGCTCTCCTCCCTCTCTCCAGGCGCTTTTTGATTTCTCCTCTCACCTCCTCTTTTTCTCTCCCTTTCATATCCCACAGTGCTTCTTTTCTTCTGTTCGTCTCTTCCGATCGCAAGTTCTCCTCAAGGTATCAGTGTGTGGTATAGAGTTGTGGCGGAGTCTTTTCTTAAAAGTGCTAGCTCATTAAGGAGTGAGAGTGTTTGGATATGCGTAGTTTGTATTTTTAGTGTGTTTGTTTGTGCCGCTGTGCCGGGGCTGTGTTCTCAGTTCACCGTGTGTGTGCCTGTGTGTGCATGTGCGTGGTGTAAAGCAGAGGTAGGAACAGTGCTGAGTCTGATTCTTTCTGTTCCACTGTGGCGTTGGGGAAACAAAAACTTTATTCCTGTATAACAATAACATCTGTTTACAGTGTTGAACATACTGAGCACCAGGCGAGGTGAAACAACAAGATGTTTAAAAATCTTACTGCATAATGTAAGGACGTGATGGTACAGTAGATGGTGTTGGATCAAACTTTGTTGTAAACCCAATTTCTTAATATAGACGTAGGCAACAGTGATAGTACCGACAAAGACACACTGGCGATATGTTGTTTTTGACAGCAAACAACGAGAGACAGCTTAATTAGAATTAAAAATAAAAATCACATGAAATTTCTAATTATAATAAAGTGCCAGAAAACTTTTTATTTATGGAAGTTTGAATATCTACATCTTTTTTCCTTACAAGTGGGTAAATTTAAAGTGATGAAAAGCTATAACAACAAAAGGTATCAAGCCCGCCACAGCTTAGGTTGGGAAAAACAATATTGGATAAACTTTTATTATTTTGGATAATAATTTGAAACTGTTACCTCTGAATTCCATCATTTTATCTACATTTTAATTTAAAATAAAACATTTTAAACAGGCACCCTCCACATAAATACATTTTAATTACTACCAATTGACATTCTGTAAAGGGTTCAGAGAGAAGCCGTAAAATGTGTGGGAGACACAGCTGTAGCCTTATTAAAATGTGTCACGGAGCATATGTAGCATTCTGTATGAGTGTTTCATATGAAAGTTACCACTTTCTTCCCACTACAATGTTTTCCTTTTTGTTTTGTTTTTTAATCAAATTGTATGTTGTTTTTATTGTGCATTAAAGTGAAAGGTTTCTTTTGTATACTTTGTCACATTTGACAGTTTGCCCACGTCCCGCAGTCCCAGTACTGTTTTTAAATTTCCCATCTTTGAGAAAATATGATGAAGACTGAAAGTATTTCTGTGGCATGGTGTCATTCTCACAAGCGGGTACATTGGAACAGTGTTAGCTAACAAGTGTGCTACTGCCGAGAGTGTGAAATGCACTGAAAAGGAAAGTGAATTTCTACATTTGAATGGTATAGAATGCAAATGAGGGAAGATGCTAATATAGGTAATGTTTCATCTGCTGATGACAATGCCTGCCTTTTAATATATCAAAACAGGAAAACCACAACAATGACTCTAATAGTAACATCTGATGTTGTAAAAATATTTTTATTTAACTCAACCAGTGCCTGACTGTGTACATGAAAATGGACCAGAACTGACACAGACACATAAATAACCCCGGGGTCTATGGGTTTGGGCCAGGTTTGTAACCATGCATTTGCAAGCGGACTCAAAATGGACACGTGTGTGTACCCAGTTGCTGTCACCTTACGTCCTGACAACAAATTACATTGTGCACGCACAAAAAAAAATCACATACACATATACAAACCAGGAAGCTTAGCTGCTGCAAAACTCAACCCAAGCATCAGGCTGGCAGCTCCCAGTTCTGTCCCAGTATGATTATGTGTGATTTTGTGTGTGTGTGTGTGTGTGTGTGTGTGTGTGTGTGTGTGTGTGTGTGTGTGTGTGTGTGTGATAGAGTCTACCCCATAAATATTTCAGCCTTGACCCAGTTCCCCAAAGCCTGGGATGTGCTGTCTTCACCAGAGGAGACGTGGTGTCATATATTCCAGGTGGTTAACTGAGTCACTGTGTGCGCTGTGACATTTCAACCCACTGCCACTTAATTCATATGCAATCAGAATTATACTGTGCATTAACCAATGCATGTGCAGGCCTCTCTATCCACTGTGGATTAAAAAAAAAAGATTGACTTCCATTACATTATAATACAGCCAGAAAGTTGAGACAGTGTATTAAAAAGTCAGTAAAATTATTTGCAAATCACTGAAAGATTTGTTTTTTTTGTTGGTTTGCTTTTTGTTTTGTTTTTTAAAAAAAACAGGTAACACGTCAAATGCTGTAAAATAGAAATTTGGTCATATGGTATGCTCTAAATTTGACACATTAAAAAAAAAAGTTAGGCCAAAGCACAACGAAAGACTGGAAAAGTTGGGAAAATGTAAGAAATTGTGATTAATGAGGTTAATTAATAACATGATTAGGTATAAGAAGAGCATCCAAGAGAGACGAAGCTTTTAGAACTAAAGACAGGAGAGTGAGACTGTATAGGCCGGTGGCTCAATATTTAACAAAAATTGTCCCGTAATGTCAAATTGAAACACGTGTTTGTATTTCATCATCTGTGGTTCATAATATAATTAAAAGACTCAGAAAAGCCAGAGAAATACCACTAAGCATGGGGCAGGACTGTTCCATTAAAACGGTGGAGTGGAAATCTCTGCATGGGCTCAGGAACACCTCCAAAACTCATAAAACTCACATTTCGTCGCTGCATCCACGACTGCAAGTTAACTCCACCATGCAAATAAAGGACCAAAAAAACAAAACAAAAAAACAAACAGATTCCTGGGCATCACATAATCATATGACAGCGCTTTTTCAGATGTGCTTATGTTTCTTTAAGATGCATAAGCTGTCCACTGTCTGCGGCAATATTGGCCAGGTAGCCATCACAGGCCCATTTTAATCTGCAAAGGGTTGATACTGGTCATACTGTAAGTTGCAGGGTATCAGGAGACCGTGATTTGCCTCCCATTTGGCCATTGTGTTTTGCACTTAGTTCACTTTTTCTGCCACTCACTTCTGAGTTTCACTTTCAGAGGCTTTTTACTTTGACTTTTAGCCCCTGGTTTGGTTTAGGCACTAAAAACCACTAGTTTAGGCACTAAAAGGTGCTTGGTTACATTTAGGCACTTAAAACCATACACTTTTGTTGCTGGCATTAAATTCAAATGAGTTTTGAGGCCCCAGACTGAATGAAATTTACAAGATACTCTATACAGACATTGTATAGGCAATTTAATATACAGTATAAACACAACTTTGTTAACTTGTCCATGAACACACACACACACACACACGCACACACAAACAGGGTACACTCAGATGCCTTAAGGTATATCCTGTATGTGCAGAGTCTTCCTGGAAAGAGGAAGGTAGCAGTAGCTGGCAGGCTCACTGCTCCAAATCAATACAGGACTACTTTTACTGCTGTTTGTGGATGCCTCTTCACCATTGTGTTATTTGATCCTTCACTGAGCTCTGTTCATTTGTTGTTCATTTGCTCTGCTGTGTTGGTTCAATAAATCTTATATCATTTTTTGTTTTCCCCTATTACAAATAGCCAGCTCTCCTCTGCCAGGTCCTCCACAGTATGTCTGCGCATCCTGGGCAGTTATTGTCTTACCAGCTTTATACGGCAGGCCCATCTGTGAGCTGGGCTGAACAGATTTGGTGGAAGCATGTGATCTACAAAAACAACCAAATTTACATACACACTGAAATCACATGCTTGCTGCACAAAAAAAATATGCAGATATTAGGAGTGTAGTAAGCAAAATTGGCATTTCAGAGCAAACCGCTATTTTGTTTGGTTGCAGGCTCTGGCTGTGCAGCAAAATCTACTAAATCTCGGGCTCAGTGTGTAGTGAGAGTTAAAACATTAGTTTTTAATAAAATTACAAGCTGGTTTCTCCTGGTTATCTGGAGGGCTGAGGCACTGTGTTCAGTGCTTTAACATTTTCATCCATCTGTAAAAGTGATTTATACTCTGCCAGAGTGCAGATAGACAATCACCTCAGTGACCAATGAAGTCGGATAGCTTGCCAGTCAGTGAAATATTTGCCAAGTTTTCTTTCAATGTATAGAAATATTATCATGAGATCAACAGTACATGTGTTTTGCCATCTCACAGTATCCTGTGTGTATAACTGACAGAAAAGGGAGCAATTAAAAGATAGCAGCTAGGCTAGAAGAGGTCCACAGGTATACAAACCAAACAACCCAAAAGAGTGACTGTGAAAATAGATTTATTATCCTCATAGATGACACAAACAAGCACAAATTCAATGGCCAACCTGCCAGAAGCTCCATTTAGGTCACAGTCACAGTCTGCCTGGCCACAGGTGGTCTTCCTATCACAACCAGTGGACCGTGACTATGCAGGATTAGTGTGGAAAGGTACTCATACAGTACCACAAGACTCAGTTTATATTAAACAGGGGACTGAGCAGCTTAAATTTCAATGAAAACAAAAAAAGGCAGTGATGTTAGGGTGTTCTAGCAGAAACAAAGAGAAGAGAAGAGAAGAGAAGCGACTGACTTTCAGTGTCCACCAGGGCTGTGCAAAAGACTGTGCCAGGCAAGCCAGGAAACCTGTCACTGCTCTCAAGGCTGACAGCTCTGGTGCCACCCGCCTTTGTTTATGTTTTATTCCACTGCTTCCTTGTCATGGCAACCTTCTATGTTTTCTCTCCCCCCAAAACCATGATTCTTCTCTTTGGTCTCCTTTTCTCCACCTCATCACCTCTTTTTCACCATGTAAAGCGATTCTCCAGGTGGAGGTTGGCCATTTAGGGTTGTGGACTGGCAGTTGACTGGTGCGCGGTTTCTCACTGAACCCATGCTCACCCCAGGGACTGAAGCCCGAGGGCTCTTGAAGCTTTGCACGGCTGACGTCCAGCTACTCCTCATCTAGAAGGACTGCTGCCTGGCCGTGCTTAGTGCTCCCAGCTCCAGACAAAGACTGTCCTGTGAATGCCTTCAGAAGCAGTTAGGATTTACAATGAAGCCTGATTCAATTGTGCAGGTTATTTCCCTCCAATAGTTGGGCGCAAACCAAACTTGCCTATGGAAAGAAATTTGATGTCCTTGCCATCATTTGGCACCATTTGTGACATCTTTGTCTATACATCAATGTAACAGTGACATTTCAGTCTCTCTGTATGATGGTGTAATATGTCTGCACACTTGCATTGTCTCGCATGGACCTGTGGAGGTGTGTGTTGCCAAATAGAAGATCACCTTGACTGTGGTCAGTCAGAGAGAGCCATGGGCAGCGAAACTGAGAAGGTGGGGTTGTACTGGCTCCCAGAAGGCTCTTCTGTTCAGCACAGCCGTCTGCAACCCCCCTTTAAACTCTCTCTCTCTCTCTCTCTCTCCTTTCTGTCTCTCCCTCCAGCTGGGAGGTCCCAGGAGATAGTAAGGCTCACTGACTGATTAGGTCCCAGGTAAAGCACTGCCCTGGAGCCTGCTATAAAGCCAAAGTCAATGATGACGCGCACAAGCACACGCACATGCACTACTGTAAACCTTGCTCTATAATTTTTTTCTTAATAGCATATGCATACACACATACAGGCACACACGTGTGCACACCTACTGTCTCTATCAGACAGCTGCTCATGCAGTCTGCTCACTACTGGGATTTCCCTGTGTTGTATATGATATAATGATATTATTCCCTCTATTTGCTGGGTAGTTAGGCACTATGCCAGGCAGCTCTCTTATGAAATTGGGGTACCATTATGATATTATTTCAGGATATGAAATGGCTATGGAGTGGGACTGTAGATATAGAGTCTTATTTAGAATCTCTACATTATGTTTCTATTTTGTCTCCTTTTCAGTCTTCACATATCTTGGTCACTTTTCTCTCATTCTCATCTTGCCTCCAAGCATTCTTTACAATAGTTTTGCCTTTAACAATAGCTTTCATAGCATTGTACCCACATTTATAAACAAAGCACCACAGTGCAAATAAGGAAGTTAGTGGACAATGGTGGTGCCCCCTCCAATCCACAGGCAGTAAAACGATAGCAGTCTCTGATTCTATTCTCTGCTCTCTACCATTTTACAGTCTGTCAGCCTGTTAGTAGCTCTGTAGTTTGAAGCTCAGACCGGAACCCTCCAATGCTATTTCCAGCCTGTTTCTGAAAACCCGCTATTGTGGAGGTATAATTACAGGCCTATACGCTGTGCTTAATTCTCAAACAATAGGGTATACTTTTACACAAGGACATGAAATT
This sequence comes from Pterophyllum scalare, assembly GCA_024447675.2. Lineage (NCBI taxonomy): Eukaryota > Metazoa > Chordata > Actinopteri > Cichliformes > Cichlidae > Pterophyllum > Pterophyllum scalare. Next base: position 53,007 of record JAMQGT020000486.1, on the reverse strand, counting down.
ACTCTCCATTCAGAATGTACTTGACTAGACAACAGAGCTCTTCATGTTCAGGGGGACATTTATGCTTCTGTAACAATACTGTGCAAAAGCCAGACCGTTTCTTCCTGTTGTTCCCTGTTATTACTTTAATGTTCTCCAACAAAACAATGGCAATGGCAATGGTATAATCTATCTATCTATCTATCTATCTATCTATCTATCTATCTATCTATCTATCTATCTATCTATCTATCTATCTATCTATCTATCTATCTATCTATCTATCTATCTATCTATCTATCTAGTAGCAGGTGGAGGAGGATTATAACATACTTTCAAAACTTGACAGGAAGTCCTTTGATTCCACTCACTTTTCTCTAATTGCTGTCCCTTTTCCCCATCTCATCATATAAGTCTGCTGTAAGCTTGTTGTTTCTGATGGAGAGTGTCTATTAATGGGCTTTTGTAACACAGCATCAAGCTAATTTTTCATGGAACTTAAATTTCCCTCTATTTATTTTGCCCAGTTCAAATTTGTGTCAGTTTCAAATCTGTGTTTTTTCCATAGACTTTGCAGTTTGGCATTTGGCATGAATGCTATTACAGTGATGTGTTCGCCAATTCTCCATCGGCCTCCTCTAACAGCCACCCAGCTCCTGACTCTTAACTGGTGGAAATGCTAACAGCATCAGCTTCTGGTGAGATTTTTTTTTTCTGCAATAGTAGTTATCCATGTATTTGACAGCCATAACGTCATAACCTTGGCAACAGACTGGACCCTGGCACTGTTCTGGAGTACTTGCCACTCAGCATTACTTGTCAGCCTCACAGAAGAGATGGGGCTTTTCACTCATCCAAGAAATAAAACATTTTCAGAGTCAAATAAGATAATAAGCTTATTTCAGCCCCCACCAAACCACACCACAGTAAACAGTCCTCCCAGCTTGCCATGACTAACCCTGGGCTGTGGGAAAGTGAATAATATTTTAGTGGATGAATTTTGTGTCCTGCTTAAAAATTTTTCTGTCAACAGTTCACAGCGTCAATCTGCCATTTCATATAATGCTATTTGAATTCTCTTGAAATAAGAATCATACTTATAAGTACTTATTTATGATGATGATGACAGAAAATGACCCCAAAGAAATTCATTGACGTGAGAAAATGCCACCTATCTTGGTTAGTGATGGCAAACCTTTTGGAGAAATAGTCAGGCATAGTTACTATGTCTTTACATTCAAGACTATATGTGAAACGTCGTGGCTCATGGTGAACATTCTTAAGCACTTCAACATGGCATCATTTAAAAATGACACCAAATAAAATTCTTCTACAAGCTTTTATTACCCTTCAACCTTTAATAATTAATCATTTAGAGACATAAATCTCTTAAACTGAGTTTTTGTGGAGCTGTACAAATATACACACCTAAGAAAAAATATTGTAGGAATAAAGTAAACATGCATCTTGGTTCCTGCAAGATGGCACTCAGTCCACACATCACTTCATATTTGCTGCTATTTCATATCCACACCTGAGAAAACACAATGATAGCCATACAGGAGAGGAGGCAGCAGAGGAGTAAACAGCATGAGGGCACCAGTTTCAAACTGTGGTGACCAGTGGCTCCTGTCTGCCTCACAGCCTTGCCTCTGCCCCAGTGGTTCAATGCAGGTATTCACAAACTGGATTCCAGTGGCCACCAAACCATCTAACCAAAGTGGACACAGTGACTCTTCTAGGTAAATAGTGGCTTGTGCCAAAGTATAAACCATATAGTCTCCTTTTCTCTCTAAGTATCTCTGTCTCAGTTTTTGTGCTCTGTGGATTCGCTCCTCTCTGAACCCATCAGAAGCTTAAAAATGAAAATGAACATGCTGTTTAACAGACCTCACAACTCACATCCTGGAATTAAATGCTCCCAGTCAGTAATAAATGTAAATGCTGTGTTGGCTCTATTTTCTCTCTAGAAAAGGAGCTAATGATGATTTGGGGGGAGGTTTACTTCAAAACGATATTTATAAAGAAAGATTAAAATGACATTAAGTTGTAAAAAGAACAAACATGTTAAGCAATTGAGAGTAATTTCCGATCCTTTGTTGGAATTTATGTAATTATTGCTCTGCACTTAATATCTCACCTAAGCAGCCGTGAAAGCTGTAGGAGACTTGGTGATTTGGCATACACTTGGTAGACACAAAATGCAAACATGGGTCTGCAGAAGAGGCAGACAGCTCACTGGAGAACAAACCACACCGCTGAGAAAAAAAAACAAACCAAAAGCACAGCTTTCTGAAATCAGAAGACCATATCTCCGTGCCCACGTTGGCATGGATAGTTTCTTTTTTGTTGTTTACTTGCTGTTTGACTGGTTTGTTTCTTGGATTCCAGACTCTCGGTGACACGAACTGAAATTGCATGCAAAGGTTTCAAGGAGTCCTAGTGAACCTAAATGTTGGTTTTGAGTTCTGCATTTTGAAACTTCAGCATTAGTGTTTCGGCTGCAGTTGTTTTTTTTTGCTTTCTTCTTCTTCTTTTTTTTTTACCTTGTGTGGATGAAAGCAATGAGTGCTAAGATATCAGCTAAAGCTAGAAAGCTTGGTTAGCAAGCTGCATTCATGGGATAGCCTGTACCACACAGCAAGTCATGATGTTAGTCAGATAATAAATTAAACGTATTCCAAGAGGCACCAACTGCACACAGTGAAGAGGTCCTGTTTAAGGACACTACGTATTCGAGATTCGAGGAGGCCTAGCAGCTGTTGATCAGCTCCCGGTGCCTGTGTCAATCAAGGCAACCACAGTCTTAACTCGAGCATCCGGGCAGGTGAGTTATTCAAAGAAAGAAAGAAAGAAAGAAAGAAAGAAAGAAAGAAAGAAAGAAATCATTCCATTTAGAGCTGTTATGATGGTGGAAACTGTCCATAGAAGATAAAACCAGTTTTTGTACCAGGCAGTAAATATGATTTTAATTCATTTTTCGCATTGCCCCTTGGTTTTAATGCAGCATCAGTTTTCCATAGTTCATTGGTAATGGAGAAGGTCTAAATCTTCAGGTGAAGCAAACACCGTTATGAAAATTACAACCTAGCTACGTTTTTTATGTTATATTGTAAAGCTACTGAGATCAATAGTGGCACTCTATCTTCTCTGCCAGTGACTCCGTGAAGCACAAAAATAAAATCAAACAAAAGACAGCATTCTCCAGAGTTGCTGGATCAAGTTTCATCCACTGAGTTTATTGTGTTTAGCTGTTATTAATGCTACTTTTTACTCTATGTGATAATTGCAAGTCCAGCTGGCTTCTTGTACCTCCTCTTTTCGGGGCTGTGCCTTCCCTGTTGCTCTCTGCATTTCTTCCTTGGTGGGTGTAGCGGAGCTACTTAAAGGTGCAGCACACCTAAGCAGATCGGGCTTACGGCACTGTGAAGCAGCGTTGCCAGAACCTTCTTGTCTTCTCTCATTGTTTCTCCTCTTCCCTAGGCTGGCTGGCTGACAGAACATTTGGCTCTCTGTTTTTGTTTTTGCATGCGCTCACTTACTTATACACTTAGCACACACTCGCACATCGCATACATGCTAATTTTGCTGAAAATAAATTATTGATTTTAATTAAAATGCCCGACATCATCTTGAGACCTCCCTTCTTTGTTACACTTTTGAGCTTAGTTGTGACCAAAAATGACAAATTATGTAAATGACCATAACAGATTGTTATAGGTTGTGTGATTACATGCTGTGTGCATGAAGCTGTAGATCTATATTGTAATTTTGTTTTGTCCAAAAAGTAAAAACTGTCATGTTAGTATGTTGTCATACATATATAGTAGGATTATGTGATGTTACATTAAAAATTGTATATTAAGTTTAATAATGAGACTTCTTTTGGAGAGTTGGGAGGGTTTACCATTACAAGCCAGTAAAACAATGCCACATATTTTTAAACTGGTAAAAAGCTTAAACAGAACTCTAGGTGTTGGGATTCATCATCAATTAATGGAATGCTGTTGCCAGACCAAACAACATCTTTGAAGAGCAAAATAACAAGAACAAAGTAATTCCTAGAGTTTTTATATGAACTTAAAGACCTGCAGTAGGTCAGGGATTGCACTCAAATAAATATTTTTTTTCTCATTAACCTTTCTACATGATTTATTGGCTATGACATAAGTAGAGACCGGTGTATTTCTGTAAGAACCTAAGCATCATCTTGCTATGGCAAGCAGTGGTCTAAAGGCTTTCCACATTTATCAAGCATAATTGCTGCTTAAAGTCTTAAATTATTTATTATTGTGAGATCTGACAGTGCTGCTCAGAAGCAAATTGGGATCATCTTCCATGACCACCAAGGATTTGCAGATTGGAGGCAGAACTAAGTTTATTTCCTCAGCTCTGCTTTTATCCCTGCAAACGAAGCGTTTAAAAGGATCACCCGCGACAGATAACCACGTTACTGTACAGACGAATAACGTCGCTGCTCTTAAGATCCCGATTTTGTCTGTGAATTTTTTTCTCTCGTTCCTTCACCCTAGTCTAATTGTGCTGATGCTCTCCCCGTGGGTTTTAATGTTTGACACGGCGAAACGCTCTTAAATCCTCCTCAGTGCTCCCTCCCTTATGAGGCCCAGTATCTTAAAAGCAAAAAGGATGTATGTCTAATTCACAAATTTATCACTTTGCAAAATGATGCATTAAATGAGAGGGGACACGCTCTGATTTGAAATGCTGACTTTAGAAAAGAAGTTGTGATTTTCAAAATTAGTTTAGATGGGCTCCCTTTCACCCATCACCCACCCGCCTGCCTCCTACGTCCTCTTGCTTTCGCAGTTATGGCACTCTCACACTACATGCACACACTCGCTATGTATATTTGTACATTTTTACCTTTGCAGTCTGTATACAATAAAGAGACGTATGTACAGAATATATATATTCTGTACATACGTCTCTTTATTGTCTTTTTTAAAGAATGTGCTCACAGGGTCGCCTTCATCAGATTACGTTTGCTGTTGAAGACAAGGCATAATCTCTCTTTTCCAAGCAATGGCTGGTTTTCATGTTTTTGACATTGAGAAACTGCTCAGATTCTGCTTAAGGCCACTGTTAATATTTCAGGCTTACTGGCAGAGACTTCTCAGACAGTTTTAGACTGATATTGTTCATCACAGACTTTCTTTGATGTGCTTTACACGTGCCCTTCTTCATTCTTGCTAAAGTAGTACTACACTAACTCATTAAAACAAAAGTGAATGGATTTCATCAGCAAATTGTAAGGTAATAAGTAACTTTTTTATTATTATATGTGATAAATATATTTCCATCTTCCCATGTTTGGCTTCCATGGAAAAGCTGCTCTCTTGAGTATTTTGAGCTCCCCAGAGGTTGAAAGCAGAGAAACCATTTTTGAATGCAGTTCTAACAGCTTTTGAACACAGCTCAACCGACTGTGAGGCACCCTGGGCTTCCTCTCGACAGGTCAACCTGCCAAGAAACAAGTTTAAAGAGAAGAGAGAAAAAAAAATCAGTGTAAAAGAGTAAATGTAAATGTCCGCTCAAGAGGGAGTGATCCCCGGAGATGTGTTAAAACAAGGGTGAGGACTAAACTGATGACAAGTTCATCCGCACAGCCAACACTGTGGCGGGAAATAGCATGACAGGCTTACTTTCAAGAGCTTTTCTCTTGACAGTCACGCTATCACCTATGCTATGTTCTTGGAAAGTGAGTTAGTAGTGGGCAAAATAAATAAATCAAAACGTTATATTGTGTTATCTCGTCATTTTAGGTTCACAGTAAGACAAATAAAAGTGTACATAAAAAGTAACCACTGATGCCACGTTAGAGGTACTTAAAATTCATAAATACCATAAATGCCAAATTTTGCAAAAAACATCTCTAACTATATATATATATATATATATATATATATATATATATATATATATATATATATATATATATATATATATATATATATTATATACACACACACACACACACACATACAAGGCAGTTTTCAGTGTTGCGGTGTTCCTGTCACGAAATAACACATTCTGAAAGATAGCATTTCAGTGAAAAAAACCTGGCCATGACACATGCTGCCTTCCTTTTGGTATACTGCACAGTGTAGGCGAGTGGGTCTGAAAAATAGTGTTCATTGTAAAGTTACCAGGCAGGCAGAGTTCTTTGGCTACTTACCAGGCATAAAGCTGTAAATCAGAGGGAGTCAGCAGATTACTGAAGCATGGCGCGTGGTTACAGGCTGACTGCAGGTGTGTGTTCTCAACACGAGAGACGAGAGAGAAGTGCAGGGAAAGCCAGAGCAGAACTGAGAGCACATGTGGTGTACGGTCACTTCTTCAACTTTCCAGGTGCAGGATAGCATCACTGTTCTACCACCCGCTCCCTCAGTTTTTCCTTATAGGTGTACGTGTGCATGTAATAGATTTAAAAAATGCATATACCCATACATATGTATTGTTTGAACTAATTGGAACAAGGGCCGCTTCAAAATATTGCTGTTCTTGTGTTCTTTTTCCCCACTTGATTAGTATGCATAGAGAGAGAGAGAGAGACAGTGTGAGTGTGTGTGTGTGTGTGTGTGGGGGGGGGGGGTCCATGTGTACAGTATGTGTCTCAGGGGTACATCATGCTCTATGTTACACACTGTTTCATTCCTCATCATAGGTAACTCAAAGACTATTGTTCCTTCCATCTCTGTTAGAAAAAGAAATGAAAAAAAATGGCCTCATTAGATAAACCCACACACCTACACACCCCCACAGACACATATGCATGCATACATAGAAAAAAACATAAATATAGTTGACGTACAAGAGTAGAAGGTGAGGTCTGACAAAAGTAGTTGCAAAACTCCAGCCTGGATCAAAGGCCGCATATAATTAAATACTCGAAGGAATAAACAGCTTGGACAACTAGCAGAATGTATTATAATGATACATATGGCACATATATGGGTGTGCTGAATTTTTATGCAACACAGACACGGACACAAAGGCGCACACAGATACATCCATACATTCATAGAAATTTCACCTGTCCAAGACATTATTACATCTGTTCGTATCTTATAGATTTGCAAGTATACAGACAGCTGGTGTTTTCTCAACTTTATCTGAGACAAGGAGGAGTGTGATAAAAATCTACACAACCATTCTCCATGAACCCACTGGGTATAAAGAAGGGGTTTGAAGAGAATGTAAAGGTGAACAGGTGAAAGAGAAAAGCAGAAGAGTGAAGCTTTGCCTGCCACCTCTCCGCCCTTTGTTGCTCCCCCCATCCCTGCATCACCTTGCCTCGGGGGGTTGAACAACTGCTCTTGATGGGGGGGCAAGTGTTCTCTCTGTTCTTTCTCAGTGCCTCTGGGTGTACTACCAACTCTCACTACCCTGGCGATCTCCTGCCGCCTCACACTTTCAGAGTTTCACAAACACAGAAATACAAACACACGTACGAACACACAAGCCCTGTGCAACATCTGAACCCTCTTCACTCTCTGCTCTCTCTCATCTTCCTATGTGGGGCTCTTTGTAGCTGCTGTGCCTGAGCTTGGTGAGGAGAACAGGGAGAACAAAGCAAGGGAAAAAAGAAGGATGGAGAAAAGAGAATCGTGGTGGTGTTGCAGAAGAGAAGAAGGGAGGGGATGGATGAGAAAGCGAGGGAAAGCGCTAATGTTCAGAACCTATTGAGAGTGTTGCCTGTTGTTACTTGAACAACGTAGGTCTGTGAGCATTTGCGCGCCACAGCTTGATTTGGGGGTTGTCCCAGCTGTGCATGGAGACAGCAGTAAAGAGATGTGGCAGAGACTCTAATTAGATGGGCCTAAGTGTTCTGAACTGAGGGAGAGCCCTGGAGTGCAAGCAAACGCTGCTCAGCCCCCCTGCAAATAGAGCAGGAGGAGACCCCCAGCAGTAATTACAACGTTTCACAAACCAAGCAAGACATATCCAGGAAGTTTTCAATCAGAAAAAAACCCTCTTCCACTCACTGGGGAGCAGGAAAGGAGTTGTATTTCATTAGCCCTCACCATAGGATCCTTTAAAAGAGGGTGCGTGGGGTTAAGCTTTGACTGGGGAGGTCATCCTGTTGCATCTACTATAATGTGATTGTGATTCAGCACTGTTAGTGAAAATACATTAAACACAGCATCTCAAGGGACTGCTGCAATATCATGGAAATACTCATAATGTAAGTATATAGGAAACCTACTTTTCACATGAGCACTAAAATCTTAAAAGTCGTATTCAAGTGAAAAGCTGTCAAGTTCCACGCCTACCCAGAAATGACCAACTCCCCAATTAGTAAATTGTTTTGACTATGTGTTCTGATGGACTATTGGTGGCACGGGAAAAAGAAATAAATAATAATTGGTGACACTTTGAGGAATGAATCTTTGGAGGGTGATCTCTGATTGGTCAGATATATCACATATTCTATTTGTATTCACACTGCAGTCTAGTTTTTAAGCGTATGTTACTAAAAGTTGATTTGAATGCACAACAAAAATGGAATGATTTTTTTTTCTTTTTTTAACTAAGCCATATGTGTTACTGTTCTGTGTGTATAGCGAGTGTGTAAGTAGGCTTTTGTGTGCGACAAAGACAGCCACAGCAAACGTGTGAAGGCACTCTCACCTGTCTCAAGCCGGAAGCATCTGAAACCTACACACACACATACACAGATGCATACACGCGCTGTGCCATGTGTCACCGAAAACAGATGCGCTAGGAACAACGCTGCATCAATTATCTCACCAACTTCACTCAGTAAATTAGAAAGGGATAATTATGTCGTACTTATTTTCCTACCGTGTCTGTCTCTTTCACTTTTTTTTGGTTTTGGCATGAGTAGTGGCAGTTGTCATAGAGTGCATGTAAAATCATCTGTGCAGGTATAAAATGTCTAATCTATATTTTTCCTGTTGGGATTAGCCAAGGATGTTGTGCCATGGCTGTCACAAAGTATTAGTGAGGAAGAAAGAGGAATAGGAGCAATATGGGACACCTACAACTTTCCTGCCAGACCAAATTCAGTTTAATATTTAAAAAAAGAAAAAGAAAAAATATAGCATTCAATAACTCTTTGAATGTTATGTTGATAATTCTTATTATAATAATTATTATACCAATAGCTAAAGACATTATGCGCTACTAAGATAAATGCACAAGTAACCCTCTTTTCATATATATTTTTCTGTATAATATTTGCTTACATCAGAAACATAAATATGTATTAGCTTTATCTTCTCTTTCTCTCTAAAATCCACATGCGTTTACTTCACTGCAGAAATGATAATTACAATCACACTAAATAGGCTTCAACCGTATCAAAAATTAATTTATATCAAATTTATTTGGGTTATCCATTGCTAAAACACATGGTTTTTGCATGCTAATGCCATATATTTTGAAACATTCCTGCAATTCAATTACTTGGGAATATCATTAAAGGCAACAAATTTACAGTTTAATTTGTGTGGACTATTTAGGACGCTCCAGAGCTCCAGAATCCCCTTCCTCTGTAAGTGGATTAATTAATTTGAATCAATAAAGTCTCTTAGTCGGTTTGTACCACTCCCTCAAAAAATAACTAACTCCACACAAAGCCTTATCAGTCGCAGCGGAGGTCCAAACCCTCCCTTCTCAGCTCTAGAATGAAGTTTTGCTGAGACAATTACTGGCAGATTCCTGCACTTTATTATGCTCCTTAAGCTTTTTTCTTTTTTTTAATGTGTTAATCTGTTTTTAGTGTGAGCTTGTGTTTGCAGCACATTTTGGGTTTTGAAAAGTAATAATAGCATGTTTGCATATGAAAAAAGAAAACTATTGGCATTTAAATATTTTATTATCTATTTCTTTAAACCCAGATTTTTAAAGTTTCTACACATAAAGGAGAGATTCATCGGTAAAATTTTTGTTGGAGATCATCATACAATTTAACTATATATATATATATATATATATATATATATATATATATATATATATATATATATATATATATATATATATATGTATATATAAAATTAAGATACATTAAAATAAATTGTCATTTGAGGATTGTATATCACCAATACACATTTGGAGAAGAAATTTGTCTGAAGCCTTATGCAGTTTTTTTTCCCCCGTAATATGCAAGTTTAAAAGTTTGCTAGAAGTGCAGAATTTAAGCTTCAACTCCCTTCTTCCCTCTCTGTATCCTGTTACCAGCTCCGTAGCGTGGCTGGAACATTCAGCTTGTGAGTCTGTGTGTCTTTGTGTGTGTGTGTGTTATCCTGGTAAATTATGATCCTGTTATACCTACTATATTAGGGACTACCACAAAGGTACAGTTAGTACTTTACAGGCATGGTCCGAGAACTAATTACCGCTGGTTGTGTCCCATTGAGAGATGGTAGAATTTGTAGTTTTACAACTGTTTAGTTACATATTAACACCCCATTAATATACAGTCCGTTTTAGCTCAAAACAACAAAAGTTAACCAGGGTGTCGCATACAACCCTGAAACTTAGAAAAGAAAATGAAAATCCACAATCCAAATACAGAAAGAAAATTCAGACGTTCTGTTTTGATTGAATAAGGAACAGAATAATTTTGCTACCTAGTGGAAATGCAAGTTAAGCTTAAGAATCTGTGTATAAAAAAATAAATAAATAAAAAAAAACATCTCCATTTGACAGGTTTTGTGCTAAACAGCAGGAGACCGAGTTGCTTGATGAGTCACTATGACAACCCTGCAATGTAAAATTCATGTAAAGAACAATATTCAGCCTCCACATGTCAGTGTTAAACATTGGTTTTGGTGTTTTAGTGTCATTTTATATTATTGAAAAAGCATAAAAGTGCAGCATGTAGCCTTACTGCAGGGGGGAGAAAAGCACCTCCAGTGGATTACTTCAATTTCTGTGTGTTTCCTTAAACTTGTAAACAAGATCATTCATGGTACATTTGATTCCTACTTTCAATTAAGGAATTAGTTCGCCTGTCTTCAGACATGACGATTATATTGTGTGATTCGTGTCAACTTTCACTTCTAAGAGGAATGCCCAGTTTAGTTTTGATTCTCAAAAGAGAGCGAGTCTGAAAATAGTGCTGACAGATGACTCATTCATAGCAAGTTGAGGGTGTCTTGTTTTAAACAGGCTGAGAACAAAATATTCATCAGTGACAGGTAACAACATTAAGCACATATTGTTTACATACAAACACACGCCCATACACGCATACACACTCACGCGTACACAGTGTCTGGTTTTCCTCTCAGACTCACTCGCTCCCACACTCCTTCCCTCCGCCATGGTGAGGAATCTGTTGCAGAGGTGTTGCATTTCTGTTTGTTTACGTGTCCGTTAGAAGTCCAGTGAGAAAAATATGAACAGCTACACTTATAAAGAAAGCTGCTCAGCAAGGAAGTCTCAAGTTGCATGCATCAGTGTAAGAAAATTGCAATGTTATGATGTATATGAGATCGTTACATTTATAAGGTATGTACAAAACTGGTCACTTTGTCAGTGTTTCTTGTTTCTCTGTATTGTGTTTCTCAGAATCTACAGGTGGGTTTTGTGCAGCTGTTAAATATAATATCTTAAATAAACAAAAAGTTATATGTATATTGTTTTATTTAAAACTCAACTCAGACCTTTGCGATATGAAATGTGTTACTCACCAATATAGCAGAAATTAGGAAAATTTAAGATATCAAATATAATATGAAGCGCTGAATTAAACTACTCTAAACAGATGGTGACAAGAGATGGTCTCTGTCTTTCAAATTGCCACATCTGTGTTGTAAAGCTGAAGCCAACACAGACCCTGTCAAAGTCACCAGGAAATGCTATTCAGGAAAAAAAAAAAAAGATTTAAGAATATTAGCAGTGTTCGCTAATTAAAAAATAAACATGTTCTCAAGAAGCAGATATTTTGTTTAAGTTGTCTGTTGCTGCAGCCACAGTGGTTTGGTACAGATGTAGTTCAGCAAACGATGAGTATACTGAAAATGCCACTCTCTCTCAAACTGACTGAATGCTCAAAATAAACCCTGAAATGTTCATAAATTATAATTTCTCATTAATTCCTTTTTTCCCCCCTCAGCAGGACAAATAAATATGATTTATTTTTCACATTTACAAATGATACTGGATACCTGTGATCAAACGATTGAGACAATGATACCCATTAAAGTTCAAAGCGTGACTTCTTGCGTGTTTGCGCCCTCTTCCTAAAACAAGCTATGTGCATACAAAGTAGCCATAAAATGAATTACACATAACAGGCATTCATGATCGGGAGTAAACAGAACAGAAAGCAGAGGCCTGACTGTTTGTTTGCAGTCACGTGATGGGGCAGGACGAATCAGGATTCGAGATGTAGTGCCTGATAAGACCCATTCAAACATCAAAAATGAGTGGCTGTGTCATTCATTCAACCGCCTAGGCCAAAACTGAAAAAGTACAAGACAGCCTACTGTGCCAAGTGGCATGCATGCTAGCTTCAGTGCATTCTAGGTATTATTGCCCATTTGCCCCAGTAAATACTCAGGAAGACCCACTTTAGAAGCATTGAGGCTGTACATCATGTAGTAACAAGACCTGCAGATCAATGTGGATATACAAACACTTAAAGGACCAAGTAAATACTGCTTTAAGGACGCATAAAACAAGCCCTGAAGACATGGACGATAGTGCTGCTAACCTCGACACCTGGAGTCTGTATACGAAGGGACCAAAAGATAGCCAGGTGGCAGCAATGGAGCTGATGTGGAACACAACAACGGCTACCTCTGTCACTACCATCACCACTACATATACTAATCATCAAAGAACTCTCAGATAAAGTCAGAAGTGGACAGGAATGAAAAACTATAAGAGGAAGAGTGTGTGTGTGTGTGTGTCTGTGGGTGGGTGGGTGTGCGTGTGTGTGCGCGTATTTCACCCATCTTTTGAAAATTACGGTGACAATTCTATTTTAATCATAAGAGAAGCATTTAAATGTTTTTTTTACATTGTCATTGCCAGATGATGACATTGTCACTGATCACATTTTCTGCCTCCTGATAATGCCATCCTAAGACATTTATTTGTTTTCCATGTGCTATGTATATGTCACTAGTATGTGAAATATGTTAGTAAATGCAAATACTAGTGTAAGTGAGAGAAAGGAAACTTGGATGTTAAGTAACTAGTCATGGAGTATATTTTCCACTTTTATAATTCAAGTACCATTCACTGTCCTTTTAGATGATTTTTTTTTTTTTTTTTATGTTAGGAGAGTGGTGGGCAGTTGGGTATTTTAACCTAAAACACTGTAATGGGTGACACCTCAGAGCTATACTCGCACTCCATGTCCATCTACTCAAAACAGCACTACCAGAAACGAAGCACAACCAAGAGCTGCCCTTTCAAAATGCTTTTACCCTTTAATGGCTCTACACAAAGGTACTAAGTTCTGGACTTGTAAAATGACACAAAATCAATACTGAGGAGAATCAGAGCTACAGCAAGCCCAAATAATGTGTTAGACCAGAAAAAGTAGTCAACCTGGTGATGCTAAACCCATGTTTAACCTACTAAAAATGACTACTAAATATAGAAGTCATTTCGTTGTGGGAACTGATAATGTTTTGTTTTTGTTTTTTTTGTTCCTTCCTGACTAATGTTCCACCAGAAACCCTGCAGCTTTGCTGTTATTTCAAAATGAAATGCATCGTTGTTAACAAACAGAAAACAGTCACTGGTGCTTCCAATAATAATAACAAAAATCCAGCCGGATGTGACCATAATCCACCAGTGGTGCCAGGGCATATGGAAAATCTAGAGACATGCCTCTATCCTGGTGGATCCATCTGTCAGTCCTTGCTGGTGCTTTGCTGCTTTCTCTGGCACATTTGACAGCCCCACGCATCAGCTAGATTAGAAAATTATATAAATGTAAGGTTGGAAAGGTGTAATTGACGATGGCAAAAGGGCTGATTGGGAGACATTTAAATGATTATTCTTTAGTGTTCAACATGGAGGGTGTGTGGCAGAGGCCGCAGTGAGAAACACTTTGAAATTATTACTGTTCCTGACAGGTGGATGACAAGTCTCGCGCTGTCTCTTTCTCCTTCTGTGAACCTATGCAGAGTGTCAGTATGTACATTTATATAAGCTTTTGCTCATATTGTCTGAGTTTGCGTGCTCTGCATGAGCTTGTAAGTGTGTGCTTGTAAACGTCTTTGTGCGCCGTTGCCTGCGTTCACTCATCAGGATGTGTGAACTTGCATGTGATATGGCTGGCAGGCAAGAGTATAAGCCCTGTGGAGTTTCTTACTCAGAGCTACCACAAAGCAGGAAAGATTTACATCAGACGGGTTACAGTATTGCTCCAATGACAGCATCTAATGGAAGAAATAAGACACCTTGTAATGAAGATGCTAATTTAAGAAATATCACACTGCTCTCTGAAATATAAATCAGAAAGACAAATATAAACCAGACACAGATGCAACAGTGGAAGAAAGACTTAGCCCGACAAAGGGATGTTCCACCTTAATTAGGTGCATTCAATAGGAGATTGCATGTAGTGACGTTCATAAATATTTTTCAAGGATGTCGTTACATATATTGCCCAAAAATTATGTAAACTGCATTTTTTTATAATTATGATTAAAAAGCTTTCTATAAAATCTGATATTCTGATTGGTCATGTTTTTTTTTCTTCAAGCACTTTGAGACAACTGTTGTGATATATAACTACAACTGAGTTGAATTAACTGAATTTCTTTCATACACAAGAAACATATTTCCCCAACATTTGTTACAGGAGCCATTTTTTTATTACTCATTTACTTACCCTTTGCTCGACTCCCCCTGGATCAGCTGGTTGTTGTGTTCTTGCCGTTCCAAACACACATGCTGCCAACAGGGAAGTTGCAGAGAGTCCACTGGTAGACAAACTATGCAACATCAACACTCATGAAGTGGCTGAAGGGTGTTAATCCTGTATCTTCTTTGCAGTTACAAATGTTGACAGTGATAGAGCCGCAAATAGTTAATATTGGCCTGCTGGTACATTTGTTGGGCTTTAAAATTTTAAATACTTGTTTTTTTTGTTTGTTTGTTTGTTTTTTTACATTTCTTTGAATATAATTATTAAAAAGATTGGCAAACACTGATAAATTTATATTATGTTGTGTGGGGATTGTACTTACAGAGACGTTTTATTGTCATCAGTTGGCTGTTTTGCAAAGTGCCACATTCAGACCTTGTTGTAGTTTTTGTGCAGTCTGGTAGATGATATATATCACAAACCTACTGTTTGACGTCTCTAAATTGCTTTTGATTATGCAGGCCTCTGTACGCAGAAATATGTCGCCCGTTTCTTGATGACGCACACACCCATGTTTACCAAACGGCACCCCTGAAACCAGCTCACACCAAAATCACCAACTGCACATCAGAAAATTGCCAATGTCAATAATGATTGTGCTATGCAACAATGGGGGACTTTTTTTCTTGTATATGCAAAGAAAATATACACTATGCATTACATCATCAAAATCATCTTATTGCTCTCATTTGTAAAAACAAGGTTGTTGCACAGGAAAGCTTACTCATAAAATTAGCCTTTTTAAAAAAAATTCTTTTAACCAGGTTAGGACCTTCACTCTGTTGCATGCGTGGCAGTCAATGCCACAACGCCACAATGAAACAACTGACATATCATTTTTTCCCCTGACATAGTCAGACGTTTTCTATCTATGTGGTTTGAGTCAGAGTTGTGCTCTGTCATGTTAAATGCAGTTGACAGAAGGGGCAGGCAACACCCTAAACCTCTGGCCTGAGACTTTGTTTTCCCTAGGCACCAAAGCACAATACTTAATCAGACTTTGGTCTGTGAACTGCAGACTGTGGCTGTTTAACTGTACTCTCTCATGTCACATTTGCCATACTCTTAAGCGTTTGTAGCAAAGTATGGAGACACCTTGGCTTGATTGCTGGACTTACTACAAAAACTGACACTCTCTGAAGTGGTACACAGGACTTTAAGAGTATGGAAAATGAAAAGAGAAATATTACTAATTCATATTTGAATATTTAAAAATAACAAGGAGCAATGTAAACAGTTTGTGTTGAACACTATGACTAAAAATTGTATCACGCACTTCGGCATACCACAGCTTAAGTGACCCAAGACTGAGCTCAATAATTTGATTAGCAAGGCTGTTAAATGGGATAATCTGTATACCCAGATAAATAGATAAATGACTTATTTCACACACAAAGATTACCAATTGTTTGATTGGTTATCTTTTCACAATGATTAATGACATAAACTTAAGAGTTGTGCAAAAATTATATGAATAAATAGGAATATTTTGTGATGTCCATGAGAGCTAGCATCCAGAAAAAGTGAGCATATGAAAATACATGACATATGCTCATAGAGCAGTGTCCATGTTTGCATCTCATTGGGGTGGCTGTAACTCAGGAGGAAGAGCAGGTCACCTACTAATCGGAAGGTTGGTGGTTTGATCCCTGGCTGCTCCAGTCTGCATGCCAAAGTATCCTTGGGCAAGATACTGAACCCGATGCAACCCGATGAGTGCTCAAAGTAGAGTATATATAAGAACCAGAAGCATGTAGCAAGCTGTCCAGCTTAAAACACAGACAAAAAAAGGAAAGAAAAAAGGATATGTTCAGGCAGAGATTTTCCTAAATTAAAAAAAAAAAAATATAAATATATATATATATATATATATATATATATATAGATGATGGGGAAAAAAACATATTTTACATATATTAACTGAAACAACAGGAGTAGGCTATGCACTGCTCTGAATCAACAGGCAAAGGACTTACTCTTCATACTAATGCTAAATATAGCCTTACTTAGAGAGATACACCATTTTTTCTTGGCATGTTTTCAAATAAAGGCTGGATCATATATTGAGTTAATAAGGCATTATTGAATGTGGTGCAGTTAGAATGGGTTCAAATTAATGGCATCAATATTTCATCAGTGTCTCTCGTCTGTTTTTTCTCCTTTTTTTCCCCAAGTCAAAACATCTGCCGCAGAGATTTACTCGGGGGAAAACACATAGCATTATGAGGAGAAAATGAACTGAGATTTAACTGATGCACTTCCACTATTCTATTGTGAATAATTAAGACTTTAAATGTGTGAAACTGTGTGTTTGGTCACATCAGCTTGTGAAAGTTTAAGATCTTGCTAATCAAGAAGTCATCCCATCTTTTTTCTTTTTGCCTTCCTTACTGCGCTGATGAATATGATGTTTTCTCAAAATTGCAGCTATGGGGCTGATGTTTCAACTGGACTGCTCATCGCATTAGGCTAATTTGAATCTTCTGCCACTCATCATCATCTCACAAGTTCAAAAAGCACCACACTATATATGTTTAGTTATTTTAAAACATTTATTTAGACTGAATAAACTGTACATTAGCTACAGTAACAAGAAATGAGCCTTCCCTCCCAATTTACACTCAGCCCCATGGAAACAGGGTGAAAAACGTGGGGGAGATTTATGTGGAAGTTAAGGTAAATACAGAACAGTAAGTGCAAGGGAAATTGCTTTGCTTTGTTACCATGGCCACCTGAAAATGCTTTGTGTTTTTCTCCAGCACAAGAGATGATGAACAGAGAGGGGAGCAGGAGGAAAAAATATGTGTACATGACAGATCTGAATGTTATTTGATTACATACGAGATTAACAGTATTATGCATAAAGAGATCTTCATTTATTTCTTTCATAAGGTTTTAAGTATATTTGACATTTTAAACTTTTTATGCCTGATTTATTTCAGTCATTAAATTGGAGATTATGAATACATGTGTAATGTATATTTTGAATTCCTTACAGTAGTAACAAGACTCACATTTATTTCTTGTATAACTACCCTTTTGGAAAAATGTCAGACTGGAATTACAGAAGGTACAGTGTGGGCTAAAGAGTTAGCCGTGGCACTAGTCATAACCCACCTTTCAAAAGAGCCAGATGGAAAGGGTAAGGTTTCAGTCAAAATATTGTTTTTGGATTGAGGTGTGTAAGCGTTCTCTCACTCTTGCACTCTTTCAATCTCCCTATGTCCTTGTCTCGCTCAATCTTTCTCTCTTATGCTTTCCAGCGCTCCTTCATATCCTCCTCCTGTTGTGTTTTAGCTTATCCTGTCAAAGGGGTCCCTTATAAAGCCAACAGAGCTCATCAGGACAGACCTCTGATGATCCAGCTTGGTAAATCCTGGTTAGGTTAGGTTAGGTTCCACTGATATATATATATATATATATATATTTTTTTTAAATATCAGATTCAGAGTGCAGATTAAAGGTCTTAAAGGCACTTCAAATCTCTTTTCCTTTTTTTTTTCGCAGACTGAATCATGACGAAATCTATGGTGAAAGACACCCGAGCGGCGGTCGTAAATCAGCAGTCTCACCCTTAGACGCTTGATAAACAAACCTATGGTACCCATAGGTTTGTGTCTGGCCTGGTGGGGCTGTGGGGCAGAAAGGTATGTGCTTAGCAGTGATTGTGTGCCATGGCCTCCCCTCATTCTCCAAAGCCGAACACACACAGAGTGACCTTGTGTGGAGCAGAGGGGTGGGCAGACACACTAAAATCAACTCACGCCATGCAGTACTGTTGGCAAAAGAAGAAATGATCTTTCAGGATTACAAGCGCACACACACACTCACACACACACACACACACACACACACACACACACACAAATCCAGACCCACAATTACACACCAAAAAGCATTAGTTCTACTCCACTCTGCATTATTATCTTTTTTTCTTTTTTTTAAACTAACATACACTTGCACGTATTCCTACATGATTCTCATAATCATCAGCTCCAAGCAAGACTGGAGGGTTGCCCCAGACTACTGTGGAGTTGTTATACAAGCGCTCATAAATCCACCCAGAGTTACATAAACCTGTCAGTGAGTTCATTACAATAATTATTTTAATTTTCTGTTGATGATTTAATGATAAAGCAACAGAAAAAAAAACAGAGAAAAAAAAACAGTGAAAGCAGTTTTCAGAAGCAAGGCTATGCCATGTTTCCTGTTGAATGCTTGTCACCTTTCAGCTGACAGAACACTTTGTGTTTCAGCGCTGGCGTAGCCCACAGTGTTGTGAGCCATAGCAAAAGAAGCACCTTCACCCTCAGTGGCACACAGAAGTATATACAGTATATACCCTGAGTGCATACAGGACTCTAAAGCTGCAAAAACATTATCATCAAACCAGCAGTGATGCATAAGGTTGCGTTACTTTATTGTTAATTTAAAGGAAAAAAATCTATTAAAAAAATCAGTAAAATTACTTGTTCCTAGAAGAGAACCCTTACATCAGGTCAACAAAGAATTCCATCTCTGCACAGACATCTGTAGCCTGTGCATAGAACTGATTAGCAATTATAAATAAACATCATAAAACCACCTTCCTATAGCCTTATGAGAATTAATCAGAAAATATAATAAAACTCAAACTAAGACATCTACATGGAAAAAAAAGGCTGCAAACATTGTTGGATCCTGCAGACTTACTTATTAGACACACATTGCAAAAATATATAAATAATATAAACCCTGCAGCCACTGCACAGGTTAAAATAAGAAGTCCTGTGCCATTTTTTTTTTCATTTAGCACACAAGTGCACAACACTAATTGCTACAATTGCAAGGCTGTGGTTGTTTAAGGTTTCCTGTTAAAACTAACATGAAGTTTGTGAGGTTGTTGCCAAGGGCTTGAATGGGGTTTGTTGGTGCATCATTCACTGAAGGTAGAAGTTACAACTGTGTTTGTGTGCAACTGTGTGTAGAAATGCAACAGATGGTCATTGTGAGTTACGTTTGATTTTGTTCACATAGCATAATTGCTGTGACTGATATATTGCTAACCTAACTCTTACCCATATAAACCCAGGATGACCGTCCTTAACTTCACTGAATTGTTGTGCTTTTTTAAAACATTTTTTTAGTACCTTTATCAGCTGTTGAATCTTTACATGTCTCCTGACACCCACTCAGCAAGAATAAACATTTAACACGGTATCCTTTCCAAAATATCAACTAAGTGCAGAGAGGTACCATTCTCGGGCATTCACACGCAGCTTCCTCTCTCCCTGAGCTGCTGACATGTCCTCAGACAGTTTATCATAGCTTATAAAGTGACTTTTGTTTTTACTTTCCCATGGATATGACTTTAAATACTGCAAAGCACAAAACCTAAGAAAAAAATTACTCAAAGAAAAGCACAAAATAATGTCTTTTAGAAATATTCTAGTACTAAAACTATTCCATTAGGACAAGATATGCATGTAATGTTTTTGTGACTGTACTACATCTTTACTGGTTCTTGTGGTTCTTTCTCACCAATTTTGCCCACATTCATAATCACAAAGCCAGGCTTTGGTCATCTGTGGTCCACTCTATTCCTGTTTAGGGTAAAATGCCCTCATGCCATTTCCATACAGACAAAGAAGTGTACTAAGGGGAAGTCTTTAACCAAAATACACAAGAAAATAAATGAATGCAGCACAGTCATATCATCTTTGATCAAGACACCGAATCCCTCATTGAGGTATGTCACAATTAAATGAACTCCTCCCAGCAACCCTCTCCACTCCCCACCCGATTCCCTTCAAAAAAGATTACCGAATTCCTGTTCATGATGTCACTGCAAATGTACCAATGTATAGGTATATTGGATTGGATAGGTGTACAGGTAGTCATGGTGACAGAAAAACTTCCCCAGATAATCAGATTAGTTGATTATCTGTGCCCAGAAACATGAAAACAATACAACTAGATCAATACAAAACATATTTCACTGTCAGGAGTGTGAACACCTATCATCCAGGGAACACCGCTGTTTTATCTCCTGTCTCAGTGGATCCACTCTTTTGGATGTATTCTGGGAAAATACCAATCTATACCCTACTCATCTTTCCTTTGTATCATCAATCTCCACATTAGCAAATTGGTTGACTTAAGAGGGATATATAAAACACTAATTTAGGTGTATTGTTCTGTCATTACCTACATTAGATTTTGGCATCAGGTATAAGAGCGTGACTGGAAAATTTTTGATAAAATTACAATTACCCCTGTGCCACCCCCACAAAACTCAGCTAATGCACAAACAGTCACCGAGGATATTATGATTTAAGCTTGTTGATTCTCACACCCTACTGAATGTATCATTTAGAAGGAAAAATGGCTCACAGTCTGGATGCCAGTGGCTTAGGGAAATTCATAAGTTTTCTTTTGGATGAAGATGTATGATTTTTATCAGGTGGCAATGAAAGAAGAAAAAAATTTCCTGAGTAATATGTTTCTTTAGAAAAACAAGACGGGTAGGTGGATTTTAGTCATAGATAAACTCAGCTAAATGAGCTTATAATTACAAAATTATAGGTGTATACCACTGCACCTGGTATTTTGACATTGGACAAGATGCTATCAGTGCTGACAAATTTCTTCAAGTGGCTCATTTATTTAGCATTTACATAAACTACACAGATTGGTCATGTAAGGGGTAGGAGTATTTGTTAAGTGTATATATATATATAAATAAACTTATTATAGAGTTTTTACCTTACAATATGAAGCACCTTGAGGTGACTAATGTGATTTAGTGCTATATTTTTTTTCAACATGGATTAAAGGAAATACTGATACTGAAAGTTTGTGTGCAGTTTAAGTTACAAATGTAACAGCTCTGTTTTGAACTTTGGATATGTAAGGGGGGCCTGGGGGGTGGGGGGTCTTCTTTTTAAGCTCTGTGGAGATGGCAGCATTCTTGGTAGGGCTTATATGCCAGTGCTGACAAAGGTCTGGGGCATGTGTATGCATCAGGGAAAGGGGGATGTGGGGGGGTGACACTGATCCCTCAGAAGGCTATATTTACCCAAGAGTGATAGGGGCAGGTGGATTCAGCTGGGACAGAGGGGTAGGGGTGGTAGAGATGTTTGGAAAGAACCGGACTTGGTTTCAGTTCAGGCAGAGATCAGGGGCAAACAGACAGACCCAAATTGGGGCTTCTATTCAAAGCCAGCTGGTCTGGCTTTATTACATGCAGGACATCTATTTAAGGTCATTTGTAGCCTTTTGTTTTCTTTTTGTCTGCTATCACTTTTATTTTTCTCTATTTTTCAACTTTTTTTTTTTACTTGTTTGATTGAGTTGGGCCTCAGCTGGTGCTGCAGGGTGTAGCTTCCTGGAGAAGCAGAGAAAAGGCACGGGTGAGTTTATAACTTACACCTATTCCATTTTTTTCCCCACCCTCTAGTCTGAATCTCATTCTGTTAGTGAAAAACCTGCCTCTGTCAGAACTTCAAACACTCTGCACAGCAGGTCATGACATGTTTAACAGATTAAGCCATAATTTGGATATCTGAGCTGCACAATTTAAACAATTCTGAAATTTATTTGGAAGCCGTGTTGCCTAATTGTTTCATTACAGCTTCGAAGGATTTAGTGAATGCTGTCTTTGTCATGTAGCCCAACACAGAAGTGCCTATACCAGTGCGAGCAAGGCTAAAATATCTACTTAACTGGTGTTTACATTGAGATTTTCCTGCTCTTGACAAAGTAGAAAGACACCAAAAAAAATAAATAAATAATAAAATCTCAAACAGTGTCAAACAGTAGGAGGAGCAAGGTCCCAGCTGGTGCCAATCACCTCTGCTGTGCACTTGGGGAATAGCTGATTGAGGCTCCTGGAAGCGTGTGTGTTTAGTTTTAAGAGTGTACATTTTTATGTCTCCCGGGCAAGACAAATGGTTAAAGTCAGTAAAGTGGAACTTTATATTGTGCTGTTTTTCTGTTTCTAATTCTTCACAGTCAGTTTAGGTTACTTGCACCGTTATGGGTAATTGCTCAGAACATCTCATTGCACGATCTGGAATTATCAGTGAGAGAAAAAGCATGGCCTTAAACTGCTGTTTGCTTTAGAAAGAACTTAGTCCCTCGAGGTGGCTGCATTAGATGCAAATACATACTTCAGATGAAATGCATGTTACACGTTTTGGTGTTTAATGACGACGTAGTGGACCAGCTTTTAAGAAAACAGTAAAAACTTTTGAAGTGCGGTTATTCTTCAACCAAAGGGGTCCACGGGAGACATGAGAATATGTCCCTCCTGTAGCTTGTTGCATTTGCTGATATTTCTGAATTTCATATATGTTTTTTAAAATTTGGAGTTCATGTTATTTCAGATTTATTTATTTTTTAATCCGCTACCATGCCAACTGTTGATACTGACGGTGGAAATAAAACTTTATTACACACTTATTCTCAAAGTTAAATTGAGGGGAGGTTTGTTTGTTTGTTTGTTTTTTCTTTCTTCTTTATTTTTTTTATACATATAGACCCGAGAAGTAGATATGCACCCAGGTCTCTTTTCGATACCTGAGACTTGCTGTCCTTCTGCTATTCACTGCTATTCACCCACAAAAAGCAGAACATTAGAAACTTTGACCCAGTTTACAGGAACAGTGCAGTCCTTACTTTACTGCTTTTCTGCCCCTGAATTCCACGGCTTTGATGGTCAGCGGAGTTGAGGAAACGCACTGTTTTCCTTCTCTGTAGGGTGGTGAGCGCTCTTACGCAGTTGCCTCTCTGCCTTTGAAACTCACCTCATCCTGTCTTTCCACCTTCCAACTTAGTTTCATTGTTGTTTTCACTTTGTTCTCTATGTTGTATGAATAGTAAGTAAATTATCATTTTCTATTGAACTTAAGTGGTAATGTCTCAAATGCGAATGCCAAATTTTCTAAATAAGCATTACTGTCATTCATAATACAAGCAAAAAGTCCCCCCCCCAAAATGGAGCTTTCTAAAGATTTGTGGTTACGGCATGTTTCAGTTTGTTTAGTGTTAAGTGGAAGGTAATTCAATGCAGATATGCATTTTGTGGTTTCCACTGGTGTCTTTGTGTGAATTAGAGGGAAAGTTAAGATACATTTTCAAAGTAATTTGCTGATTTGTTGTTACTCTGTTGCTGCTGCTGACAGAAAGCGTTAGTTTCCATGGTTATTTTGTGGCACCACTGATCCAGATGCTCTTGAGTTACTGAAACTATGTTACTGTAGAAAGTGTATTTCATTTTTAAAACAAATTAGAACTGAACCATGACCAATTACACATATGGGAGCAATTTCAATTGTAAGGCATGGAGAGCACAAGTATCTTGGTTCTGTAATGGCTTACAGTAACAGCAGAGTAATTCTGTTATTTTTTTTTCCTTTTCATTCCCTTTTATTATCTTTATTATTTAATTTTGGAAGACTTCCAACAGTGGTCCATCCTCCTGTATAAAAACTCTGTTTCCTTCTACCCCCTTGAGCACCGTCGAGGCCAGAAAACAGTATGACGCTCTGCCGCCACGATACAATGCTTGTGTGCCGGGGCCGCCTAAATCTACAAAACACGAGCGCTGGCGTTAGGCAGCTCTTTTGATCTGGAGCTAATCTCAGTTGCCTGCCTCCCCTCTGATCATGTCTGAATAAGAATGAGTTGGGGGTGATCCTGGAGGCACAAAGAGCTTTAGACACTGCCGCTCGTCTCCCAAGCTCTACTATGTTACACAGGTCTCCGCCGATGGTCGGCCTCGCTATCATACATGTGAGCTGGGAAATCCTCGTTTAGATACACAATGTATTCCACTCCAGATACTTTCCATCGCAGTGAGATGC
Source organism: Pterophyllum scalare (assembly GCA_024447675.2). Classification (NCBI taxonomy): domain Eukaryota; kingdom Metazoa; phylum Chordata; class Actinopteri; order Cichliformes; family Cichlidae; genus Pterophyllum; species Pterophyllum scalare. The sequence continues at coordinate 28,299 of JAMQGT020000486.1, read as the reverse complement.
TATCAGCTGCTTGTTGAGAGTGTGGGAGAAGTTGCAGAGCTATACTGAATGATTGTTAATTGTCAAGAGAATTGGCTGAGGTCAACAGCTGCAGGAGGGGCTTTTGCTGTGTAATAGTTATTATGGAAAATCAAAACAGTGCTAACTGTAGATTTTGGTGCTATAGTTGGATGCATTGCAGTTGGTTTTAGTTATTCAGGAAGTGTAAGTCACTTTCTACTTATTATACTCTTTATATCACTTATTATAATGTAAAAAAAAAAAAAAAAAAAGGTTTCTTATTTTTTGGTATCAAAAAAGACTTTCAATACTCACTATGTAACTATATTAATTCTGTTGCCCCAAATTAAGCCAACAATGCCAGAGACTTCAGAAGAAAACCCATATTAGTGCTTTCTGATTCATTCGTCAGAAGGACACGTTTTGCCAGTTTCTTTCGAAATGTGCTTAACTTCAGGGAACAATCGTGGACACGGTTTAAAGAAACCATGTAAAGTAAGAAAGGAAGAGCTGTCTCTCATGCTCAATATTATTTACAAATTGTAAATGAATGCAACTTCAGCTGAAATGTAAGTCTGCATTTCTTCTTTTACGTGTTGATCATGGCACGTGCTCAGACGTGGGATCTATTCCATTGCTGCAAATTTAACACTAATAATGTTGTTTCAGACACAGTTTTTGTACCACTTCAGGAAACACCGGTGGGCACCCTTTGAACTGAAACAACAACAAAAAAAAAAGTATCACTGGCATCTCTCTTTTATAGGCACAATTAGAGAAAGGGCAGCAAGAACAATGGAATAACTGTGCCTTTGTTGGAGCAGTTCATAGGGAATTACTTTCCAACCATTCAAAATGAGGAAAAATCATTAGCAGAAAGTGAGTTTCTTTTCCCTCCCTCTCGTGAAGCAATCTGCTGGAGACAAAGAGAACTTTGAGCCCTTGATATACAGACAGTAAGCGTGGCAGTTAAGCACAAAGAAGACACAGGAAGAGGAGGAGGTGAGAGAGAAAACCATCGGGGATTAGAATAATGAAGGAAATGAATTAAAAACAATTAAAATATTTGTGGGATAGTGGTTAGAGATATTTAATTTCTGTTTAAAAAAAAAACTTGGCTAAAGTGTCTAAATGGTTACTCCATGAAAATACAACAGAGTTACAGTTTAGGGTAAAAAGTTGGTTAAACTTTGGGGTGTAGAGAATACCTCCAGTTAACCCATGTGCTAAACCACTCTATTCTGCTAAGAAGGGTGCAGACCTCCCCTGCAGGCAGCATACTTAATTGCAGTGCCTGTACAGTGTGTCGTTCATACATAGCAGATGGCACACACTGATGGCACCTGTCACATTAATGACATATAAAGCATTTTCATTGTAAATAAAATAAACTGGCAGCCAGTTTGCAGGTATCAAGGCTGAATAATCACCTTCGTAATCAACTTGAGTTGTTTCTTCCCGATGTGATCATCTTATTGAGACTGTGTATTATCATTCATTCGACAGGTGGCACGGTTAGTTCTTTGAATTAAATATGTAGAAGGTGTGTTTGCTTCATGGGCTGTGTGTCTGTATCTATAAGCCCACGTAGATGTGATATAACAAAGTGAAGAAGCAACAGGTCTGATTAACAGCTCACCCAGCATCGCTGCGTCTCGGCGTGTCAGCGCAGTCACAGGACCATGGAGCTTTTCCTGTGATGTAACCAGAGAATCAAGCAGAACAAAGGGAGAATTTGTTGTTCAGCTTGTGCCTCATCCATAATGCAGGAAAGGTGTACAGACAGAATGCTGTTGGTTAAACACAACACATGCAAATCACTCGTGCTGTCTCTCAGTGTCACTGCTTCTTAAGGGCTTGTTATATACAGTTTTTTGTTTTGTTTTTTTTGGATGATAGATATTATTAAAGATGCAGCCACACAGAAAAAAAAGGTGTTACTGAAATTAAAACTGTGTACAGGTTCGCCGAAATACGGCAGGTCACTTCTCCTGTTATGCAGTAAATTTCATCAGCAAAAACAACAAGACATTTGTGCAGCAAAAAAAAATATAACAATTAAAACTGCAGTGATGATTGATGTAGGAGTATTTAACACTAAATTTAAAAATCAGTTTTTCTTAGTGAAATTAATGCAACAGTGATATATTTATGATATATTAGATGAAAGAATTTGGCTTAGAGGTTCAAAACAGACACGTGATAAAAGTGATGCATCTATATATAACATATACGCATGTTGATCACCTCTTTTAGATTTACATAGAACAGGTTTAGCAAAGGCAAAATACCCAGAAGTGTTTCACTGATTTCCTTCAGAAGCAAAATTAACAAGGAGATATTGCCTAAAAGCTAAATCTAGAGGAGAATTGCATGTTCTCGTATTCGTATGTACAAATAAATACTTCTTCATAATTATGACTTTCTTTGTTTTACATATATTATAATATGGAGAAATATGATTTCAGTTAATTAAAACAGATTTTCTAACCTTTGCTCCCTTAATTATAAAGTACAGTAGTACAATTCCTTTGACTATAATTACTAATGATATTGCCCTGTGAGTTTCATTATAATCCTTATTAATAAGGAGCTTCAAATTATGTATAATACCACGCTTTAGATGACTTACCCAAAGACCAAACACAGATCGGCGGGGGGGAATGTCTTTCATTTTCTAAAGCAGGTGTGTTTACCCTGAGAACAGAACCCAGATGTTGAGGCTGAGGAAGAACTGTATGATATAGATACTTTGAGTTCAAATGAACAAAGAATGAATGATGTTATGGTTTGGTAATTGTATAAAATAACAGACCATATTGCAGATTCCTGTAGATTTTGGACATGAATGTAAACATTCACATTATATCTACATAACACTTGAAAATCATTCATAATGCTTAAAAATGCTTTAATTATTAAACAGGGTTTTTATGTTTTTATTTGCAAATTTATTTAGTCAATCTAACTTCAACTAAATGTAACAACACATAATATGTGATACAGTTCAAAAAGCTTGAATAATACATTTTTCATTCCCCTCAATAGAAACATTTTATGAATAAAAATCTTTAGTTATAACTATCCAGTGAATTATTAACATTACATACTGAGATTTGCCCTTGAAACACCCATATGACTCCATCTCTAAGACAGAAAACATCTCCAGCTGCGGAAGCGAGATCTATAGATTCCCAGCTGGGCCTGTGAGTTAAATTGGCCTGCAGGTCTTTCTGTGCTCCCTGTGAAGGCTTTGGTCGTCACATCATGTAGCATCAGTCTATTGTCAAAATACCAAATGTGTCTAAAATTCATTAGGGAATGAATGCAGGAAGAGAAAGCGGTAAATACCAAATAAAGCTGGAAGCATCTTCAGACATATCCGACATACAACAAATACTCTGTGTGTCTCGTAGTGCTTCTGTAATCGCTGGCTAATTCTCAGGAGCAGTGAGGCAGAGCGCTTGACAACATCATCTACTGTGACAGGCAGATTGTGTTTTCACGTGATCATGATCGACAACAGATTGCAGTGAGCCCGGGCTGTTCTTGTTTGCCCTGGAAATGTGTTTGTGTTTATCTTTTGCTTGAGAGAGGCATTCCTTTCTTTCTCCCTCTGTTACCAAAAACACACAGGCGCGTGCACACACCCACAAACACACACACACACACATTTTTAGGCAAGCTGTTCTGCACGTGTGCGTGAGTGTGTGTGTGTGTGTGACACATGCTGTGAAGTGACTGCCAGGAGAGGCTTAAGAAACAATCCAACCAAGATCAATATCAGCAAACCGCACTTATATGTTTGACTTAACATCCAGTCGCAGTTTCCCCTGTTTCTCTTTTTATGCACAGCTGAAGCCAAAACTCACGAAACTGCATTTATCCGAAAGCCTAAAGTGTGTGTTTATACACACTGTGACATATTTTGAAATTACATAATTGTTTGGCAAACTCTTAAACTGCTTTTTGCTCCACCAGGCTTTGATGAGACTGTCAACCCACACTCGAACACACTCGCAAACACACTCCTCAAAGCACAAGTTCAGGATTGCATGTAGGAGGGAGGGACAATGGCTAATGAGTAGGTCTGGGAAAGTTTTAGATGGCAAGAAACTAATAATTTCCCTCATTTTGATTAATGAGAAAATAGTTTGTCTTAAGATAATACAAATGCCAAAACATATAATATTTAACTTACGACGCACTCAGCTTATTTGCACACAGTCATTGTGTACCCAACTCTAAATTTATCAGTTTTAATAGCATAATGTGGCACACATTGAGCTCTGCAATGTGGGGTAATATGAATCTGACTATAATGCTTAGAGCTGTTTCTGCCATATATATATATATATATATATATATATATATATATATATATATATATATATATATATATATATATATATATATATATATAGTCTTAGACCCCCCACCCCGAGTACTCTCAAGAGCAAAATATACAGTAGGTCTTCCCTATTTTGCATTAAATTAAGAATTGAGGGAAGCTGTTCATATGCCGTAAACCATAAGTTTATCTCCGTAGACAATTCCATCATTTCTAAATAAGCATGAACCAGTGTTTGCCTCATTTAATGATTTTTCACCATTCAAATGTATTCCACATCCCCCCATTTATTTCTCTATCTCTCTAACACACACACACACACACACACACAGATGTTAACACGGACCTTGCACACTATGTGTAAGTACCTACTCTTGCATTGAAGCAGTAAGTACTTCACTGGCAGGTTCACTCTTATTCTTACCATGCCTCCCTACTTTACTTCTCCTCTCAGGTGCTAACCAATGACGACCTCAAGCACTGGGAACACAGAAAGGACCTCTTAAATGAACTGCTCACAAACAGCATAGAAAGCTACGAGAGGGAGGGTACGTAAGAAAGAAGACGAAGGAACACTGCATGTGGTATGTACGATCACATAAGCACCCACAGCTATCCATATATTTCAGAGATTTATTGCAGCTCTCGGCCGTGTACACTAAGAAGTCTGAAAGGAGAAAATCATGTCTGTTGAAACTGTGACTCTGTGAACTCACCATTTCATACATGCTGATATGTAATGCCACTGATGTCTGCCGTGTTGCATTTATGCACCTACTGTGTCAAACAGACGGCACCTTATTGATTATCATGGAGGTCTAGGGACCACAGGAAATGCTATTAAAGATTAAAGGGTCAGGTGATGTGAAGGTGGCATTCAGAGTCATCAGACACCAGCGGCTTCAGTTACAGGCTGTAATGTTCACCTGTCAAGAAGATTAGCCAGCTTGATTTATTTATTAACTGATGTCCTACCGTTTCCTACCCTGACTGAGTGAATAACTGATTGACTGGCTGGCTGACTGCTTAAAGAGCTTATGCGTCATAGGTGAACTTCAAAAGGGAAGGGAAAGATTATGGAGCTACTTGGTGTCTATTTGCACTACACTCAGTCTGCATTGCTTGAATTCAAGCAATAGTGCAAAGCCAATAATGAGGAAGGACTCTGCTGTTTAACTGCATTAAAACCTAAATGATTTTTTTTTTGGTTTGGTGAAATATCAGGCTCGCGTAAACTTTATAGAAAAACATCAGGATTTCAAACACCATGTTGAGTAAAAGCCTATGATTATGTTTTCCTTTTTTTTATGGTAAACTAATATAAAGTCAACAATGGGACCTTATGGTGTATTGCAACATAACAAGCTCCTTTCAGGGCAACCATTAAAAATCCTAAAACTGATATGGCACCCATATAATGTGAGTATAATAGAACTCTGGTATTATGAGGCCTATCTGGGATACATCTCTGTACAGAGAGCCAATGCACTGCCTGTCTGTGTCTTATCTGAAGTGGCAAACTTGCTGTTCTAATTGTTATCTTCACACTAATAGAGTGGATGTTTTGAAATCATTTGGTTGGACGGATAAAGGCTTGGCAATTCCCCAATGCTTACTGTCTCTGTCAGGGCTTATCTGTAGGAGATAGCTGGGTCCCTAAGAATGATTGGCGGGGTGCAGGATGTGCAAAAGTGTTGTAGCGTCTGAGAAAGAAGGCAGCACAGACATCCAAGGAATTGTTTGAGAATTTGAAAATGACATTATTTGGGAGTTGCTAAAGTTGCTCTTACTTTTTAACTGAAATCGCATTGCAAGAAGAATCATGTCATTTAATGGAATAATAAAGCTTTAACTCTATTTCTCGTTAAAATAAGAGTGACGGGGGATCATTTGCTTGTCTGCAGAAATTGATTCCTACCAATAAACTTCCAGAGTGGTGGGATTGGCTTTTTCCTTCAGCATTTCTAGAAAAAATACTCAAATAAGCTGAATTGTTTAAGGAAACAAGTTAGGTTTGTTTTTGTTTTTTTATGCTTTTTGCGTCTGATATCTGATGTGGCTTGCACGAAACAAGAGGCCTTAAACTTAATCTGCCTGGACAAAACAGAACTTTCGCGGTACGGATTTCACCATATGAAGTCGGCTGCAGACCTCAGGGTGCTCTCTATTACATCATTAGTTAGAGAACACGTGTCCCATCTTCATCATCTTCCCCTAGCGGTCCTCTCTGAGGAGTTAATTGTGTCCACTCTGTCGGGGCTGGCGCGATAATAAAGCGTTAAGAGCCGTGCCTCGTTCATTAAAGTAGAGTTTGGAAATGTGAGACCGCCCCCTTTCAGGAGTCAAAAAAAAAAAGAAAGAAAGAAAGAAAGAAAAGAAAAAAAAGGAGAGAGAAAAAATCGATTATTTCTCCACGCAGGAGAGTAGAAGGCTTAGGGAAAGACTTGGTTGGGATTGTGGGGAGGAACAGAAACAGATTCACAACATCACTATCAAGCTTCAGACGTCCAGTACTATACCGGCACCACCTCCAACACAGCCGCTCCACCGAGTCCCTCGCCGCTCACCGGCACTACGCACTACCAGACCAGACGGAGCGTCCTCAGCGCCTCCTGAGCAAGCACTGTCGGATCCAGAGAGAGAGAGAGAGAGAGAGAGAGAGAGAGAGAGGAAGGGCGAGAGAGAGAGAGAGAGAGGGTAGTTTTCTCTGACATTATAGAGACTCATACCACGTATTGTAGGTTACTTTTTTCCTCTCGGCGCCGTCCTCTGCTTAGTTGCGCTCCTGGATTTTAAGTGCGTCTCGGCGAACTCCGTCCCCCATCAAGCAGCGGTTCCAACCTTGCTGTCAAACGGCCGGACAAACAACCGGCGGACCGCTTGTTGTAGCCTTCTCTCGCTTCACTCGGACAAGATTTCAGATAAAGTAAGTACCGCACTTGCACCACTTGGTACTCACCGGCAAACATCCACATCTTATGTTCTGTATTTTAAATGTTCCAAAGGGGAAACTTGAGGGTCTAGTTTGATGCGCGCTGCCTCCTCAACAAAGTACAGCAACTGCGTGTATTGATTTGTTGTGACCCCTTTCGACTCCTGCCGGTGACAACAATGTAATATAATTACCGGGTGACATCAAATCACTGGTTATGGTGTATTAGAAGATCTGTCTGGTGATTTAGGTGTCACTACTGTGCCGACCTTGTGCAGCTTTCTCATGTCCACATGCAGGCGCACAGTCCCAAAGCCAATGAACAGGCAGCCCACCTTAACACAATACTTTATGCCCTCTTTTGCGCTTTGGGGTGGCATATGAAAAGTTACACCCGGATTGTAAAAATGTAGTGTTCAGCCTACCTCGGGCAAAACTTTAAAACCTCGTTAAAGACAATAAGAAACACACGTGCATTTTGAAAGTTTTTATATTTCAGATTTTCATTAAAGCAACAAATTAGGGAAACAAGAATATATGAGATCCCAGTTTGTGGATATATGGTTCCTTGCGCATGATATAAACGTACTAAACTGAGGTGTGCTGATGATAATTATCCCGTGCTAAACTTTTAAGCGGTATTAAATGTATGAAGCTTTAATAATTATTAAATAAATAGTTAATCATTTCCTCCCTATAACACAGGGAAAAACATCTTTTTAGACTTATTTGAATGTAAATTTATGTAGATGAGAGACACAGTGGACTGTACTGCAAATCAGTGTTTAAGAGGAGGTTTGGCTGTTCAGCCTCAACTATAATTTCTTCTCTGTTCCTTTGTGACTGAGACTGACTTATTACAATAGAGCAAGTATGATATATTTATAATTCAAGTTTGGTTCAGCCTCACATTGTTCAACTAAACCTGTTGCAATGAGAGGAAAAAAAATCAGAAGACTACAATTAACTTACAGCAACTTTCTTGAGTCTCAGCTTTAGAACTAAAAATGGATTCTTTGTTTTACACTTAAAGTGTGCGGACTCAAGGCCCACTGATGTAATGTGCAGAGAAACTAAGGATTGCAGTGACATTTAAAATTACTACAGTGCATTTCATTTGAATTTAGATAGATTGTTGGACTGACTTGGATATGGGCAATAAAACTTAAAGGTTAACTCTTTACTTATATTGTTCTGTATTAGTTCTTAAGCTAAAATATAGAATTATTCATTTAATAAATTTCACTAAAAAGGAAGAAAGGAACAGGACAATAATGTTGCAATAACTGCTCAAAATTAATATAATTATTGTAACTTTCAGAGAATGTTTTGTGATTCATTTGAACTTTTTAATAAAAAAAAAAATCAGATGTGTAAACCAGGTCTTTTAAGGCACTTGCCAAGTGTTATTTTGTGAGTGGTAATGTGTTTCTGTCTATAACAGTATATCAGCCTATTTTATGTCTCCGTTTAAAACACACTGCATACTGCTTGACTGCATTTCACAGTTCATTTTCAGATATAAAGGATGCTCCCTATTTAAAGCACATGTGATTTTTAAGATGCCTCATTTTACTTTGTAAGATAACATAGTGTCCAGTTGCCCAGCTACCTTTCATTAAACTTTTACGTGAACTTTTTATTCCCGAAAAATTATGAGTGTGTTAATCTATAAAAAACATACGCATAGCTTTCCTCTTCTGACCGTCGTCAATGAAGTTGTTCTGTGTGGCCTGTCTGGCCTGTTGCTCTCTTGGGATTTAGCGATAGGTTAATCCGCTCAGAGGAAGGTGAGCACTTGCATGTGGACCCACGATTACACACTGAGAAGTCTGTCAGCCAAGCTCTGTAATCTAAGAGACCCTCCACACACACACACACACACACACACACACACACACACTTGTATGCAGTCGTGCGCAAACACACACAGGTGCACAAAAGCATGTTCTGTCTCTTTCTCTCTCTCTCTCTCTCTCTCTCTCTTCCTCTCTCTCCCCACACACACACACACACTTTTACACACATGCGTGCATCAACACCCACACTATTTGGCCTGCGCTGCTTTTGTTTTTCTTATTCTCTTAAGACCTCTCCGTCTTGACAAATCATTTGGGATTTTAGGCGTTGATTCACAAAACCAACAGTGACAACACACTCTTACCCTTCTCACAGAGAGGGATTAGAAGGTCACGTGTCTCTGTGATTGGCCAGGGCATTGAGCCGATTGTCAGGGCACTTTGCTGTACACCAGGGGCTCAGCAAAGCTTTAGTTAAGTGAAGGAAAGGGACACATTGTATGCCATGGTCAGGGTAATGCCATGTGTTTTCAAAGCACTTTATTTTTATTAATTTATTTTTTCAATTTAAATGCCTAATATATTGCTTATAAATGTGTAATGCAATGCCCATAAATGAGTTTTACTGGAAGTTACTTACTGTTCCTGCCATGCAGCTTGTACCTAAAAAAAAAAGGTGTAAACTATACCACTGTGCTCCCTGATCTCTGCTCACATAGACATTTAATACTGTATAAGTGGCACGTTTCACCCCCACCCCACCCCCAATGGAAAACTAGATCTATGAAAACATTTTTCTTAATGGAAACATCCAGAGTATTTGTGTTCAAGCAAACAGTTTAACAGCCCCTTTTGCTGTGCTTTAAAGTTATTTTTTTTCACTAATGGTTTCAAATATTTTGGGAGAAGTTTGCAGAGTTTACTCAGTTAAACATCAGCAAAACATTCATTTGCAGATTGCCGGTTGGCAAGATCGGGAGGTAGATATTGGAGAACTCTAATTGGACTTCATGCCCTTCGGCTCAAATGAGAGGCTAATATAAGAGTCGATTGTAGACATTTGTATTTACCTCATATATAGTGCTTGATGAGACAAGAAAATATCTTAAAATGTTGAGAGACAACATTGTATATCCTGTATATGAATACGTTTAATTGGTTTAGCAGCATATGTAACACGATAAGGTACCGCTCTATATGTGGTAAATTCGCCTCGCACAAATAACAGCAATATTAAGCCATTTGCTTAGAAAACAATTTTTCTTGCCAATTTATAAGCTGATGAAAATACTTATGTTTTATAGCAACTTAAGGGCTTGTTGCATTCCTGTTTATTGCACATGGCAGGTGTTCTCTGTTTGCTACATGGGAGGAAAAGTCTCCTTTTTTGTTTTCATACATTTTATAGTACCAGCGAAATGTGCAGGGCTCAACCTCACCATGTGTTTATTTACTCATCTCCAGCAGATCTCGCTTTCATTGTCCTAACTGTTGTGAGTGTTAGAAATGTTTATCCAAATGCATCTTTGCCTTAGGAGCACTGTTTGTATATTTTCATAAGAGCTGCAATTACTCATAAAACTTACCAAAAAAAAAATAATCAAAAAAGTAAATAATGCAGTCCTTGAATGGTTTTTGGTGGATTGAATGCATATATTTGAATATGTCCTGGTTTTTGCATAATGATGCAAAGTATTCTTCTGTCTCTATCTAGTAATTAGCAGTGACGTTCAGCAACTTTCTCTGTATGCTGTAAGTGGATGGGGGTGTATGGGGTTTGTTCACTGGGGTGTTAAAGATCACAGAGGAATATATCAGCCTTTGATGTTTAATTGTATTGTAAAACACACTTTAGAATATTTCTGCATAAAATAGACTTCTGGCTGTGCTGTGCTTTGTGTTTGCTGTTTCTTTGTGTGTTTGTCTGTCAGTGTGTGCTGTGTGTCTGGGAGGTAGGTGTGTGCGTGCGTGTGTGCGTGTGCGTGCGTGCATTTTCAAGTTTGTGTCTTGTCTCTGTGTATTTGTGCGTTGGAATGTTTGTGCTTTTGTGTGCATATGTGTTTTCTTTTTTCTTCGTCTGAGTTTTGTGAGGTTGTTGCTGGTGTATATTCAAATGAAAATGCTTGTTTTTCTTTTTCTCCTTTATTCTCACACTGAAGAGGGTAGGATTTGATGTCTGCGATGATGGAGCAGTCTGGAAAACAGTGTCAGTGTGAGGGCTGAAAAGGCAAACTGAGAAGACAGATGCACATGAAAACAGAGAGAGACGCGCACAGAGAAAACGTAGCTAGAAATTTATTTGAGCTGAGGTTAGTTAAGAGCAGAGCGATCATCTGGCCTCTGATCAGGTATCCTCCTTTAAAAAGCGATGCGTTTGTGATGTCATGTTTAACACACTGATCTAGATGAACAGGATGTCCTGCCCTTCTTCATCCTGTTTCCTGTTTCCCGCCTGGCCTGTTGGTCATTATTACGGCAGCAGCCTGCTGGGTGGTCTGTGCTCGGCAGTGCTGACCACACAATCGTATCATCAGCTGCAGCCCACCTAAAGCGACACCAGAACACCTCACCATACTTGAGGCCTGCTGTCTGAAATATTTGGATAGGGAGAGAGGCCTGGGAGGCGAGAGGGCTGGAGGAGTGCAGGAGCAGAGGATTTTGAATGATAAGACAAAGAGCAACATTTAGAGTAGAGCAGAGTTGGGGTTTCTTTGTCTAAACATGAGATCACTCCAATTAGTTTGAAAGCCCCAACATGAAGTCTTAAATGTTAAAATGAAAGTTAAATGAGAGTTTTCATGCTTATAAATTGGTACATTATCTTCCCAGTGCTTACCCAGGTTTCATTCCTGGGATTTTTTTTCTTTTTCTGCACAGTGCAGTCAGTTAGAGATGTAATGCAAACAAGATATCTCTAATACTGACTCTAAATGTTATGTGGAAAAACCAGAATTTACTGTGAATGCATTTGACAGATTTTTTTTTTTTAGAAGTGAGTTTGTCAGAGAAGTGTTTCCTGTCTATTTATGCAAATGTAGCAGCCAAAGGCATTTTCTTTGATTAAACCCTGTTCCTGACCTGTAAATAGTTAGGAGCAACTTCTTACACCCTAATATTATTTCAGAGAGAGGTGCCTCCACCCACCTTCACCATATCCCTTTGGTGTGGGACACATTTGGAATACACCCAATGCCAAGAAAAAAAGAAAGAAAAAAAAGGTGTAGCAAAGGGGAGAGTGAGAAAAAAATGTAGAAATGTTTTCCAGTCGCTGTAATTTATCTTTGTCACAACTGCAACATAGCCGAGTCATTGTGCAACAGAGTCCTATGAGACGCACAGAGGTAGCTCTGTGCCTTGGCCTCACACAAGCTCACATCCATCTGAAACCCACAATCCGCGCCGCTGCCGCCACTGCTCCCCATCCATGTTGCTGCTGAGCGTCACGTTGCGATTGGATATTTATAGCAGATCTTGTGTTCACACTGAATTCAGAGGAATTAGGACTTGAATTTTACCCTGTCAGGCTTTTATGTGATGTTGCTTTTGTAATGCAACAATGTAACAGTAAATATCCAATAACAGGCAGCGCGATTGATATGTCTATCTCTCTTTTGTGCTCCGAGAAAGAATATCACAGTCTTTAATATTGTGCTTATTTTTCACCATAGTCTCAGAAATCTGGGCAATGTGTGTGTAAATGCGGGAGATCCTCTGTTCGACACCAAAGGGAGCGTGTTGCTGAAAATGCTGTTAACACTTTCTAAGTCGGGGGAAAAGCTCAGAATCCGTGCTCAGTGCTCTCCATTTTCTGTACAGCACACTGCTTAACCAGGCGATGTCCTGCCAAAGCCCACACCAGTGTTTCTTTCCACTGTCATCTGTGCCATTCCCACACCAAAGGCCAGCATTTGAAATAATGTGCAACACGGGACTGTTTGGAAAACTTTGTTTACTCAGCTGACCAAAAAATTAAGGCGAAAGCAGGATAAAGTCTTGCAGAAAAAGAAAAAAAAATGGATTCAAACTTTCCAGCTAATGTGCACCTGAACTCAAACTTAATAACACATGATGACACACAATAGGAAGGGCCCTGAAGGTGGTGAAGGTGAAGAGTGAAACAACGTCCACCGTACACTCTCCTTTTCTCTCGCTTCCTGTCATTTTTTTCTTAAAAAATATTTTATTTTTTTTTGCACTTTTTTTTTTTCAGCCCAGTTCCTTCTGCCCTGTGATGTATGGCTTTTTCCTACAGTGGCTCTTCCAAAGTGCAGCTCGTGATGTCATTAATTTTATTCATACTTTATGGATGCTCTGTCTGGAAAAAATGAGAGAAAACGAAGAGGGGCGATGTGAGAAGAGAGGGAAGAAGATAGAGGGAAAGAGAGAGGCCTGGAGAGGCAAAGTGAGAGAGAGAAAGAGAGAGAGATGAGAAGAAGATGGCATTGCGGAAGGAGATTTTCAGTGCAGTTGCATGTATAATGAATGAGGGGGCACTTTGTTTGAAACTCCAGCCCGGCGCTTCACTTCAAGGTTTGCTGGGCAGAGTGGGGCCTTGTGATCTCACACCAGCCACTCTCTTTATCCTGCCAATAGATGCTTTCACCTGGCACTGTGGTTCGACCCAGTGGAAAAACAAATAACCTTGTGTGTGTATAAGAACAACAGAGAGAGAGAGAGCGAGAGAGAGAGAGAGAGAGAGAAGTGACAATGGAACAAGGGGTTGGGTGGAAAGGGTGAGGAGTGGGTGAGAGAGGAAAGAGGTGAGTTTGTATAACTGCAATGACAGCCAGACGATACTGAGGAGAATACTGGCACTTTGCCCGCACTTCCTAAATAGTGCTCTCTACAGAAATAGCACAGCCTTGATATTGACTTTTGTCTGTTGTGTATGTGTGGATGTGCACATCTGTGTAGGCTCAATAGGAGGACATATAGTTTCATTGTCAAGTGAAGACCTTTTCACTTCTTATCTGCTGTTGTTTGTTGTTTGTACGCGTGGATCCTTTTCTGTTCCTCATACACATGCGTTTGTGCATTAAATTTTGCGAGTGAGGGATCTTTATTTGCTTTTATTGTCATGGGCCAAAATGGCCTCTGTCTTATTTTTGGCCCAGTTCTGGACTCATGGCTTTAAAAATAGCTAAGGAAGTGCGGGGGATACCTGCCGTGGCTCCAGCCTCCCTCCAGCAGAGTCCCAGTTCCTCCACGTCACATCCATCCACCGCCGGCCCACTCCAGGCTACGACAGAGCAGCCCCTTTGGGGGCCGTGCAAACAGGATTGGACTCAGATTGAGGGTGTGAGAAAATCAGTCTCTGGAGTAAAGCGCAAAAAGGGCTTGCAGTTCAGTGTGAGAAGTCTTAGCCGACACTGTGAGATTTTATAACGTACAGATTAAGAAACTACAAGCTAATTCTTCTTTTCTTTTTTTTAAAAAAATGCAGTGTAGACTAAAAGATTTTAGGAGGAGTGTCAAGATGGCAGCACAATAGAAGTTTCAAAATGAGAACTGGGTTTTTCCACACTCAGTTCACGTGTGGAAGGACGCAGTCTGGTTTTCGTTCTTATCTGCCATCTGAATGCCGAGGTGTCTTGTTGACTTCATTTCGATGACTTGGGCATATGCCATGTGAATAGCAATATAGGGCCTAACTTTGTGTCTCTGCCTCACTTCTGCACGCAGTTCCCCTGTCATTGTGCTCTCAATTTCGTACAGGATGATTTGACTCCAAATGTGTGAGGGTAGTGAGAGGTTTGGTGTGACAGACTGAAAAAGGGTTAGCTATAGGAGTAGAACTGGATTTTATGCACTGTTTAGATTTTTCCATTTGACATTAATTTTTTTTTTTTTAAAAAGATTCACATTTTCCAGGGTCAAACTCATATTTAATGTCTCAATTATGTGGGTGGATAACCACGTTTTTGGTTAATTATGGTATTCTTTGCTGGGCATCATACTCCTCAAGCCCATATCTAATTGTTTGCTTTTAAAACTACATTATTATCCAGAGATGCTCTTTCATCTGTAATTCTTTTAAATATGAGTGTCATCACTGCTACACTCTAACCCAAGATATTGTTCACCCTTTAAATGAGTGACACTCTGCATCTTGGCCTCTCATAATAGGGACCCCATAATCATATTATAAGTGGGACAAAAAGAGAGAAGGAGAAATCTTTGAAAAGCTCTACTGCCCTTGGTTGACTGTCTCTTTACACAGCGCATGAGAAATCTTTTTTTTTTCTTCCCGAATGCGCTTTCACCCCCACCCCCACCCTCCTCCCCCCTTTCTCTGTGAAGAGAATTGTGCTGCCTGTTATTAATGTGCTTTTGACAGCTTAATTTGATAAGCGGGGTACTTGTTAAAGAAACCTTGGATTGTTCTCATGGCAAGAACGTGTTTTTTTTTTCTCTTCCCATGTTCTTCAAAATGGTGCCGCACAATCTGTCGATGACCCAGTTCTGAGAGATGGTCGAAAACAAGGAAGAGCAATGCAAAATCCACAGGGAGAAGAAAGGAGAGAAGGCAAGAGGGTAGCAGGAGACAGAGAGGGAGAAGGAGAGAGAGTGAGAAAGGATACTATAACTAAGAAAGGCACTTGTGGGAAGTTAACTCAAACGATTTTCTTTCTTCTCATCCTCTCGCACTCTTCCTCCTCCTGCACTGAGCAACCTGCCTTCTTGGGCTCCACTTCCCCGTAGCCTAATCAGGAGAGAAACGCTGGGAACGATAGCGGGGATTAGCTCCAACTACTCGCCAGTTCCCCTTGGTTAAATACACGTGTAATGAGTTGTTTATTTGGGATAATGCACAGTAGGTGCTACAGAAGCTCAGAGCTGCCCTCGCCTCCTTCCTCCACCGCATACGTAGACACACGCACTCACAACAGATATACATACATAAAATAAACGTATAACCCAGCCAGTTATGCAGAAATATAGATGCAGCATATGTGGTGTGAACATTGACGTGTCCAGGTATGTGCTCATACATACATTCACACACTCAACCCTCCTACAAACACACCCTCCTACTCAGATTCCCACACACAGCTGTGATGCAGGTCACTTGCTGTGGCAAGTTATACAGAGGGAGAAAAATGGGCAGTTGCAGTTAAAGGGTTCATCTAAGTGTGTGTGTATGTGGGTCTGTGTGTGCTTTCTTGTGCATGTTCTCAGGCCTTCACTGGGTCATAAGGGCGGGGGATTTTTCTCAGGGTAAAGAGAAGGGGGAGAAACTGAATGATATGAGAAAAAAATGAAGGGAAAAACCTTAAGAAGGCAAAGGGGCATGTCATGCCCACTGGTCTGTGCATGTGTCCAGTGCTCTCGTGAGCGTGCACACCAGATATGTGTGTATGTATGTGAAGTGGAAAAAGCTGTTGCCTTGTGTGGAGGGGACGTGCTCTGCTATCATTAGCGGGGGGGATAGGGTTGGGAGGGGGACATGCGAGGTTATGTGAACGGTGCAGCTGTGCTCGCAGCAGAGGGATTTGAGTGCGGGGAGTGGGTGGAGGGGTGGTGGTGGGGGTGGCGGGGGGTGGGGGGGTTCTCCAGGCAGCCAGGTCCTTCACTGATCCACCAGCTTGCGAAGCAGATGAGAGGAGAGGAGAAAAATTCAACCAAGGAGCAAGCCCAGCGAAGCAAAACGCAACCCGCCTCTGCCCCCTCTGTCCACTGTCCCTCCATCCCACACTCCTTTGCTCCTCCACTCAGCCACTTTAGCCCATTATTCCCCAAATAGGAAAAATAAATAAATAACAACTGATGCTCGATGGAAAGGATAAGAGTGCAAGAGAGAGAAAGAAGAGAGAAATAAGTCACGATTTATATAGAATGCCCGGTCTGTTTTTCTGCCAGGCATTTGTTGTTTTACTTGGCATATTTATTTCTGATTTTGGTAAAAAAAAAAAAAAAAGAAAAGAAAAGAAAAAGAAAAAGAAAAACAGCAACTAATAATGATGAAGATGATGACAACAAAAAATAATTTAAAATTGCATATTTTCAAGGAACTGTACAAGGAATAAAAACTGGTTGCTGTCTTTTTATTCAGGGGATTTCCCCACAACTTAACACTCTAAAATGATTCAAATTTGTTTAAAGCTAACTCCATGCTTCTGTTATTTTCCCCGGTGAAAAACTTGAAGCCCACGTAGCGACGACCCAAACTTGCTTGTCAAGCCGTGTGATCAGTCGCTGCAGAGAGACAAGGCAGAGGTGGCTGAAAGACGACAGAACACAGAACGGCATCAGCGTGCACTGCTAATGCATTCAGCATGCCACCGTATCCAACAACAAGGCAGGATATCACACAACTCACTTCACAAGACGTTCCTACAACAACAACAGACATATAAACGCGCACGCTCGCGCAGGCACAGTCATGCAGTCGCACACAGGCATTCACACATGCATAAATAACGACACGCAGCACGTTTAAAACCAACCATGAGGAACAAGAATTTGAAAGCAAACAAACAAGTCAGAATGTAAGCAACTTGTCTGAGACTTTGTGACAGAAAAAAATAAATGACAAATGAAATAACACCTTTTGTTTCATGAGAAAGGGAGTTAAAAAAAGTAAAAAAAAAAAATTCCTGGCAGAATTTAGCATAAGTGTGAGCTACGTCAAACACAATGGTGAGCGCTAAACTAAAAATAGAGTGCGGTCAAACGGCAGTAGTGCTTTGGCAGGAGCGGTCAGCTCTGTGTGATACAGCGGCCTTCACTGTTAGCCGCATACTGAGAGCAGAGGCATTCTGCCAAAGCTTGTAGATTCACAGCAGTAATTTAATATTTGTTTATCTCTATTATTTCATTCTTCCCCTTTCTCCTTCTCCTTCTCTCTCTCTGCTTATGGGGGTTAAGTAACAGTGTGCTTTATCAGATTACTGGGTCTGAGGTCTCTTTCAAACCTCACTTTGCCATCTTGATGTTGTGCAGCTGTGCAGACTCTTTAATCACACGCTATCTTTTTTCACTCACCCTCTCCTCCCTTCTTCTAGTCCTCCCTCCTCCCTTAACATATGTTAATTGGCTGCTTTCTGTGACAAATTACGAGCGCTCACTTTGATGAGGTCGGTTTGTGATGGTGCTGGGAGTGGAGTACAGTGGAACAGCCAGACCCTCACCAGTTCCCCCTTAACCACTCCAAAAAGAGCGCGGCACCCAGCCGATGACTAATGAGAGGCTTGGACTGGGTCTGGCCTGGCTCGAGCCTTGGTGGGGCCACTCCCCTAAACAGAGGCTGATCTGTAGGTACCGTATGCTGCCACACGCCCTCCACACTCTATACAACCTTTCGCCTCATGCACCCCACCACCAGCTCTCCCCTGGGAACTGTAACACTCTGTGGGAGTGAAAGAGTTCTGGCTGTGTGGTGGAAAAGACTCATGTTATGCATGTTATACATTATACGTTATATCAGTTTTTCTTTACGAGACTGGATACATTTCCATTGCTTTTTGCTTTTGAATTTATGGCTTTCTTTATGTTTAAGGGCACCTAAATTGGACTTAAAACAAAGCCCAGTAGTAGCATAAATTATAGATACAGCACATACAGCTCGTGTCTCAGGTTTACATTGAGCGGCATGTGAGTGCGCATGTGTGTGTGTGTGTCTGTGGTGAAGAAGCAGTGCCTGGAAACATTAAACCAGCCATGCTTAAACAAACACTTACAGTGGAACAATCTCTGTTTAATGATGCTCAGCATCAACAGGGAAACAATGCTCACCAATAATCAGCACAATCAGCTTGTGGTAACAAAAAGAAAGAAAGAAAAAAAATGACATCATCCAAGTGTTTTCTGTTTTGTTTTTTTCTTCTTTTTTTTGTTTTGCTTTGTTTTTTGTTCTGTTTTTTTGTCTTCTTAAATATTGTTGGTGGTAAGGGTGTAATAATGTGGCTGTCTCCCGCCAGTCTGTCATGCTGTTTCGTGTTCTCAGTCTCGTTTTGTACCTCTGTCTCTCATTCTTACTGTCTCACTCTTGCTCTGTTGCAATCCCTTTCTCCCTACTTTATGATCTAGGTTACTTGGTTTCCTAGCAGAGCACAGGGACCGGAGGAAGGAAAAAAAAAAGAAAAGAAAAACAGAAGGTCGAATCTATGAAGGACATGCTTGTTGAAGTGTGCAACCTTCTACTTCTCTGCAAATTACCCACACACTGTGCATAGACTCAAAGCAGAGCTGTGGCTCCCATTTCAGCTCAGCAAGGCTGTGACCATGACATGTAATGCTGTTGTAGTGTCACAGCCACGGGAGAGGTACCAGTGCACCATCAGCTTCGGTATGTGCTCGTTCCGAACAAAACCTAAAATATAATCATTTCACGTAATGGTATCATTGTGGAATCTAAATTTGCTGATGAAGCGAGAAACGGAAAAATAGTAAATTCCACAACTTCCTCATAAAGCTCCATGTCTGTACATGCTGACTTCGTTCCATCAACCCCAAAAAGGGAAATCGTTCCATTTACCTCTTCCCGTCAACAAAATGCAAAAGAGATAACAGCCCATAAGCGACCACAGATTTCCATAGCTACCGAGCTCACGCACACACACACACACACACACACACACACACACACACACACACATGCGCACAAACATGCTGGGTGACAGAATGAAGTTGGTGAATAAAAACTGCACTCGGCACCTTGTGGTTGCGTGAGGGTTAGCCATGTTAGCATTAGCCTGCAGGCCTTAATTGAGGCCAGGAGGGAGCATTTAATAATTGCTGTCACAAGATCAAATTTAATTCTCCTCTCTTCACAGCCACCACTGCTGTAGGGTAGAGTGAAACAAATTGTCATCAGAGATTTCTAAATGAACAAAGCTTTTAATTAGGGTGATTAGAATACTGTGGCATAGAAGAAGACTAAGGGGTGGGGGTGTGATGAAATCATCAGTGGATTGTCTTAACCGTGATGTGTGGCGTTGATACAGTGTGGGGTGAAGAGTTGGGGCACGCGACTACTGGGAAGTTGTCTGTTTCTGTAAGTCAGCAACCACTGTCCCCTAGAAATGGCATCCTTTTGCAGCAAATTGTTTTACCAGTTTCATTATGGAGGGACTCATAATTTAGCTGTTCAGGAGCTTTTTTTTTTTTTTAATGAATGCTGCAAGAGCTCCTAACTGGGGCTGAATTTTTTGTATTCAACCAGATCGATATGTTTTGATGGTGTCCAGCAACAACCATAAAAGTGATTAATGTAATATTTCCTCAGCTAAAAGTAGATGCTCTATTTTAAGCCACGTCTCTGTGTCTGCTGAGCAGGCGCCGCAGTAGACATAAACAAAGGCCGAACCCAAAATGCTGGCCTACAATCTCTCACCTTAATATTGTTGCATATTTTAATAAAATAAAAAAAAAACAATAAAATACAATAAAACACAATAAAATCCTGGTTAAAAGAAATAATAGGCTTATAATCTATTGTCTATTGAAATGCCACAGCTTTTAATTTGAAATGGTTGCATGAACTGTTGTGTTTGTACTGAAACTAAAATGTTGCATGCCTGTTATGATAGACTTTTCTTTTTTGTATACAGTGTTTGGGTCTCTTGGCTGATGACTGTCTTCATGTTAGTACAGATATGTGAGCGCAAGGTACTGATCTGCTTTGCTGTTATTTCACCCAGAATGAGTCACTGTCCTCTACAGCTTTAGCAGAGTGATGAAGTTACTTAACTTAGTGAATGGAAACACTTTCCCGATATGCAAACCAAAGTGACAACATTTCCTCCTTATGGATTATGCTATATCTTCTTCAAAATGTATGTACTGTTGGAAATCAGTTGTATATAAACATCACTTCTACGAGACAGGGTTGGAGTAAGCATGGCCCCTACGTTAATGAGGCCTTAGCTTCAGTTTTAAACCTCTGACTCGAAACACACATACACACACTTTCTGCCCCCCCACCCTCCACTGGAGAACATTGCTAACATCCTGAGACATTGTCATACTCGGCAGAGTACATAATTGGGTGAATATGTCAGTGCTTTGTGTTCTTAGTGACATGACTCCCGGCTGTTCCTGTGGGGGCTGGGTGCACTCAGTAAAGGGTTTCTACTGCGATTTTGTTGCATTTGGCTTGTTGTTCATTATACTTGTTTTTATAACTCTAGATAAGCGGGTAACCACTGATCTGGGCACACAGACCTAGCCCTGTGAGAGCGTGGTCATTTAAGCACGTGTGTGCATTAATTTTCTGTTCCTGTACCTTCAGTGTCAGCAGTTGGTCGCACCTGGGTCCTTTGGTGAGCGTGGAAACATGTGAGTTGAGACAGTGGTTAATGCTGACTGGAGAGCGAGAGAAGGAGAGAGAGAGAGATGAAGAAGTGAAAGAAGCTGTGGTGGTGACGATAAAGTGAAACCTAGTGAAGTTATTTGTGTTTAAACGTCAGATGTGTGTATCGCCACAGTCAGCACCACTTCCATATTCAAAACCATTTTGATACCTCTAATTTCAACTCACATTATCTTCTGATCTGTGGTGTACAGTGTCACCTTTATTATCTATATAATTTCTGTCCATGTTTGACTTTAATACAGCCGGTGTCACTTCTTACGCTCAAGCCATGGAAAGATTGAATGTACGAAATGGTGATTCACTCCAGTCTTTCCGGGGCCTCTCCAAAATGTGGCTTGCCCATGCTTCTGCTTTTTCTTCTCTTCTCCTTTTTTACTGATACCATTTTTTCCAGCTTGGTACAAGGGCATGTTTGTGGTGAGCCGCGGTCCTCAAAATGTATTTCTCATGTTTATAAGCCACAATCACAAAAAAAAAAGCTGCTGACAATTGACAAGGAATTCCTTGTCTTCGTCCCCATCGTCGTCGAGCTAGCTTCACCTAGCTTTAACGTTTGGCCCCCTTGCTCATCTACCTTTGGCCTAGCAGCTGCAGCTTTGTAACTCTTGGCCTCCTTTCAAACAGAGCGGTTGACGCATCGTGTCAAGTCATTTTGTCCTTGTGGCAGTCAGCATTAGGTTACGGAAAGATGGCTCTCACCTGTCTCCATACCGGCTCTGACGGATGGCTACCTGTCTGCATTGCTGCTCTGATGGCCCAAGGCCTGTGTTTCCTGGTGCTGAGTGAGACGTACAGCTGCCCAAACGAAAGGGAAGACCTCTGTACACGTCTGCTTTCACTTCTATCGCCTCACTATATTAATGTGATGCTACAAAACTGTACGAAAAATGCCTCATGCTGCACCGAGAATTAAATTCCAAAAGCACCCGCTGAGTGATTAAGTAGAAGCTTTATTTGAGAGACTGTTTGTAAATGCTCCATGATTAAAAAATTATCTGTAAGCTTGGTTGTCTTTTTGTAAAACTTTACATTAGAGTTGACATGAAAACGGACACTCATGCATTAGTCCTTCTATTTACTATGCATTTACACTGGGGAGTTCTCTCTATTTACGTTTATAATGGTTTAAAATGAAGTGCAGAGCGAATAAGAATTTCAAAGCATTAAAGTACCCTTCTTCATGGGGATATTGACACTCACAGATATGTATTTAACACAAAATATGCTCGCATGTATTCAAAAGTAACTAATACACACTCATAACAAACCCGAGAAATTCTTTTATTCTAAAATTTTCAAACCAGTGAGCGTTTATGTCTGATGCGTCATCGAAAAGTTATGATTTCAACTTTTTTTTAAATCTTTTGTTTTGATTCATGAGTTCCTGCACAACCCCCCCCACCACCACCTCAAAAAGGTCATTGCCTTACAAAACCAAGAGACACGTTTTGAGGAACTAGAAGTAACTGAGGCCTAAAGTATTTCATATTGCAAAAAAAATGGTTTCTCTTCATTTGTCCTCATCATCAACCCGTGGTAATGAGAGGGGAGCGTGGCAACTGAGTTTTGAACCCCAATTCATGCTCTGTAAGGGCAGAGTGATTTGGGGAAGGAAAGACCTTAAGCACTTTTGATTGTCTGTGTCTGCTGATGTCACATCCTTCCCCTGCGTGTATGTGTGTGTATTTCCTGTCTTTGCGTCGTCCAAGACCAGGCAGAGCCGGTGGATTGAAGGATAATGGGGGTTGTGTTGATAGAATGGTGTTATTATAAAAGTCAATTAAGTTGAATGAAGTATGAAGTTTTAAATTAAAAATGGGTTAGACTAGGGTTGGTAAGAAATTGAGACCTCATCCTGAGTAATTAAGCTACTATATAATTTTTATTTTTTTTTTACATTTATTTATTTACTTTGTTACACAGTGTCACTCACATTGTAAGTCCTTGGGAGAGTGTCTCAAACTTGTGCCAATCACAGTCTACTGGCTCACTTTGCTCCTCATCAATAGACAGGTTTTTCAGTTCTAAGACACCTAGAGATTGAAAATAGAATACATGAGAAACCATCCCTGTCTCAGTAATGATATAACCAAACCGTGATCTAATAGAGAGAGACAGGTGAAGACATATCCTCCAACACACACATAAGAGCGCACTTGCACAGCAGCCTCTCAGTTTCAAGTTTAGCTAGAATGCTCACTGGGAAAGGGAAAAAAAAAGGAATGAACACATTATAAGATGATCCACCGCTATCACTCTAATCCCCAGATGTACATGTTGCTAATCTCTTTAGCTGCTAACATGTTAAATTAGCCCTAATATCTGCTGAGATTCAAAACCAAAGAGGCCCACCTACGTGTGGGCTACCGCCCAGGTTTAGGTCACTCGTCTCCCCCTTCACTCAAAAAAGATACAGACTCTGGAGGGAGGGGGGTGGGGGGTGGCAGTGATAGCCATTCGTCACCCTGCCTATCTTGCTCTGACAGATGGGGAGTGTGTCGTGCCACACAGAGGAGTCACTGCCTGTAATGACATTAGAGGCACAATGAGACCCGATACACATTTTTTTCTGTTCCCATCCTGCCTAGCCATCAGCTTGCTTCTTTGCTTGATTCTTCCCCGCCTCTCATTTCCCCCGCTGTTATACCTTCTTCTACCCTTGCAGAAGATAAAGTGTTGTCTGCTGCTATTTCCATCCCCCATTTAAAATATTATATATTACGACTTTAATTTCATACACAAGATCAGGACCTTTTTGCCTAAGTAAACACTTAAGACTGCTGTGTAATTCAACAATTACATGACCTGAAATTACGGTGTAAATCACACAAAGCACACTAAAATGGCAAGCTCAGATTCTTCCTGAACCAAATCACTGTTACAGCTCACAGGGCACGATTTGCTCTGATGTGCAATCCTATTTCTTCTTAAGCAACCATTCTGGATGCGTACAAATGGTGTCTTTGTTTTCCTACATGAAAAGCAGGGCCAGGGTGATGCCCGCGTTTCCTACTGAATGCTGATGAGGAGTGAGGGTTTATGTCTATTCCATTTGGTGTGTTTAGTTAAGAGGTGTCAGTCGAAGTGGCGTGGCGGCACAGACGTGGGTCGAGGCGTTATGCAAAAAGAAAACCATGTGGAATCAGGCCTTGCTAATAGGAAATGAGTCACTCTATCATGAGTCTGCGACGTGGCCCTGACATCATTACTCCCTTTGCCATGTCTGTATGGTCACCCGAAACCGAATTAGCTTGGAAAGTGCCAATCATTCAATCATGCCAAATGAATCCTGCTCACCGGACAGCTATTGCCTTTAATTATTAGAATATTTCAAAATGCAATATCAATGATAAGTGCCCACCCGCGCTGCTCAACCACACTGATATTATGTAAATAGAGGAAGATCAAACCAGCTGAAATAATTTCCATTTTACGTGACGAAAGGAGAGCGCGGCCCCTTGCCACACAACGGTGTCCCTAAACCGTGTTATCTCAGTCACTCTAGGCGCTGTTATTGTAATTATATTTCATTCTTTTTTTTCTTTTTTTTTTATAACAATGAAAGTGAGCCAATTTCAAAGCTGCAACGCACTGGTGACAGTGACCCGCAATGAATAGGGAATGTGCAAATGGTTTAATTTAACCCTGGAAGTCCTTTAGAAGCTTTAAAATAACAGCGTCTCTGTCGGTTAGCTCGTTGTACTGTATGTATCATCGCTGCTGCTTAAAGCATTGCTCTAATTGCTTTTACACGTAGTTGCGAATGAGAATTAAAGGGGAAAATGATGCCTACCACATGCAAATAAAAGAAAAGTAATTGATGCTGATAAAACATGCTGACCAAAAAAAGGTAATACACTCACTGACAACACCATTAAGCAGCACACAGTTTCATCAAAGCACCACAGACTGGCCAACTTTGGAATTAAACGCTGCGCCTCCTGCTTCTGAGTGCTCCTTTACACATAATTAAACCGGTATAGCGCGTGTTCCCGTCAATGGAAAGTGGTGCGCAACAGCTGCTTTAACGTGAAGCCGTGACTCCTGTTCGCCCCAAACAGCAGCTTTCTGTGGCGTGCCTGGGTTGAACCTCCACCTCATTCACCAGTTATACCAGTCACAATGAGACAACACTGAAAACTCAAGAGGGGGAAGGAGTCGCTATCAGTCAATGAAGTGTCTGTTTACTCTTATCAAATGCTCCTTATCATGCCCACCAAAGTGTAACTCTAAAACAGTTACTTTGTTTTGCAGGTTGGTTGCACAGATATTTCACACTCCTTGCAATATCTTAATATCAGTAACAATGGCATCACTATCAGGGAAATCTCAATAATCTAAAATCTTTTGTGACTCCTGTGAAAGGCTCCGCCATCACATTGAAGCCGTACAATAGGCGTCTGCTGTGTGCTGCCTCTGGGTGAGACGCAGATAATCGGCTCTGCCTCTTTGTCCGTGTGCCCTTTAGCCAAAGGATTGGAGCTACCGCGGTGTGGTGCAAGCCCAGCCAATCAAAAGCCAGACAATGGCTGCAAATATTCTTCTTCTTCTTTAGCAACTGACGCGATCCGCCTGCGGCAACGTGCCTCTCGAATCCCTTCATTCCGTTAGTGGCTCTTTAATCCGGACTCTCAGGGAAGCGGCGGCCAGCGCGAAGCCAAACATTCACACCTCTCATCGCAAAGCGGAGTTTTCTTTGAGTATGTGTGAAATATGAATGGATCGAACTGGTGATCTTGTGATGTGACTGCCAGGTGATTAGAATGAATTCCCAACAGCAGCATGACAAGTAAATTGCCAAAGCTTAACCTTCGTTTTAATGGGGGCCTGGTTGCACTCGGGACAGACTCGTACTGAAAGGCACGACGTTTGCGTGGGCTCTTCAAAAACATCAAAGACTGACTCACAAGAGGGTAAAGGAGTATTAAAATGTTAAATGTGGTGGAAAAGACGTGACTGGGGGCAGCAGCGGCCTAGACTTTTAAGAGGTCACCACCAGCTCTGAAACTCAGACTGCTGGGTACGATCTGCGCAGAGGGAAGAAAACGTGTCAAGTTGTCAACACAGATTTTTGTGAAAGCAGCCACAAGTAAAAATTTAAAATACAAGGCCTTTCCCTTTAAAAACAATACCTCGGAACTACTGGTGGGGCACCAAGACACTTAACACTTGGCTGAAAAAAATTCTCTGTCACACCAGATAAAGTCTTCACTGTCTCAGGGTCACTTTCAGTGTGGCTTCATCTCCGAGTTTGACATTGGACGGCTGGGGGAACTTTACTTTTTTGGCCTGTAGCGCTCCGTGCACACTCGCATCCAGTAAAGCCTTTTTTTTTTTAACATGGATCTGTCATGCTTTAGTGTCTGTTGTGTCATATTCTGCTACAATGGCCAAAGTTTCAAAAATGACATGAGCATGTGGACCTGTGAGACAAATCTCACTTTTTAGACTCCTATAAACACTTGGCTTCGAAGATTTTTTTTTTTCCCTACCCTTGGCTCGGTGTGATGTCATTGAGAGGGGGTATTGGGTACGCAGCTCCAGCTCTGAGGAGCAAACCCTGCACTATTCAACCTTCTGTTTGAGAGAAGCAATCGGAAGACCGTTGGCTTAAAGGGAGAGAAGCTGACATTGTTTCAGATAGCCGATGAATGCTAATAAGAGGGTGTGGAACTGTGAAATATGCAAAACTCTTCTAGTAAAGTCCAAGAATGAAAATACAGATCTGGATGAGCACAACCCCCCCTGTGTGTGTGTGTGTGTATGTGTTTACACCTCTATAATAATTACCCTACCCCACATACAGTGAGGAAAAAGCAGCTGTTATGTGCAGGAATAGCTAAAAACTGACAGCCCAACAACTTCTGCGTGACATGGAATAATGCTATAAAACTGAAACATAAAACCAGAAGCTCCAGATGGAAACGATCCTGCTGATGTTCGCTGGAATTCATATTGAATTAGCTGCACAGGAAGAACTCGTAGTTGCCGTGATTGCCGTCACTTTAGGTACGACTGTGTGATAGACTTACACAAAGTTCACTTTGCTTTTATGATAAGAGGTTTTCCTCACTTTATACTGGTTAAAAAATTACCACCAGTTTGTTTACTGTACTTTCCACTTTATCTGTGATCACACAACATTTAAGGTGCGTAACATGCCTCCTATGTCACTGATTTTTTTTAATTTATTTATTTTTATCTTTTGTGCAACGCATGGTACACTTGTCAAATTAGACCAAGAGAGATTTCTGAACAAGTCTCGATGGCACAAATCCTGTTTTCAGGGTCACACCTCAAGCTCAGATTTCAGGGAATCACAGAAAGATTTTCAGCTGAAAAAAATGAGAACAGCCTTCTAGTAGCAAACTCTGCTCATACACCAGTCTGTGTCCAAATCATCTGTTGGCCTGTGTCTCACGTCATGCCAGATGTGGGCTGTAAGGTTTGTGGGTTGCTAAAATAACAAAGAAAAAATAAGATTTACTATCATGTTTTTTATTTATTGTTATTATTATTATTTATCAATTTTTTTAAGGGGGACTATTATGGTTTTCCTTATTATGTTATGTGGATAGTTGCAAACATGGTCAAAGTCTTAAAGAAATAGAGGAGAATATTTACAAGTAATCCCTGTGAGCCGAAAGCTCAGGCTTCCCACGGCTCTAAACGCTCCGTGTCAGCAGTGCTGCAGCTTTTCCAGTGGAAATCCAGCCTCCCATTCTGCGGGCACGCAGGACACTGAATGAAAGCAGTAGCGCTGTTTTTTTTTCACCATAATAATTATTAGTTTTCATATCCAAATATCTGATTTTTTTTCTCTTTATTTACAGAATCAGATTTAGATAATGTCACTTATATATTATTCTTGTGATGCCAACACCCTTAGGCAGGGTGTTGG